>JAIPRN010001018.1:0-56555 GCA_025469175.1 Geopemphigus sp. TES_GeoC_2020
AAAACGCCCCGTGATGTCGGCGGTGACCAGAAAAACGACGGCGGAACGCGAAGGACGACGACGTCCGAGGAAACCGTCGCGGGTCAAGACGACGGGTCGCGATCGTGTGCGGCACCATTCTACTAGTTAGGACGCTCGCAAAACTGGAGACCGTAGCGCCGGAACCGTAATTTGGAATCACGCGGTAAAGCCGTACCCGTTGTCGAACGTCCGTTCTAAATAGTATCCGTTGGTGGCGTTTCCTCGGACGTCGGACGACTATGCGGACGAAAAATCGCTCGAATAGTAACGATTTTAGTAGGGGCACGCGAGTTGCGCCGCGCGCTAACGTATTTGTAAACCGACCGTTTCTATTACCTATTCCTATCCGTGTTCCGGTACAGCGGCCGTTGCGTACACCCGCGGTCCCGTACCGTTATCGAAACGGCAAAGTAGCCTGGACGAACGTTTCGCTTAACGACCGCGTATCGTTACCGTCGTATACGGACGGAGTTGGCCACCACGGAGAAGTACAATGGGCTCGAAAAACTTAAGCCTCGCAATTTCGCCCCTCGAACCAAGCGCACAAGCGTGCGCGCGCACAATGACTGCGCGTTGGACGTGATCCATTGTATTAGCCTCTCGCTCTCTCTCTTTCTGTATATATATATATCCGTCGTTTTTCCGCTAGTTCCAATTATACGTATACTTGTCGCGCGTATTTATTACGAGTACCGAACATATATATATATATACACACACACTGGTGCACGACGATCGCGCGGGGTGTCGGTAAAAACAAACAGCTGCTGGAGTGAGCGACCACTCGCCGCGTCCCGCCCAACGGGATCGGCGGTGGTCTCAACGGCGGCGGCATTGTGATCGCGGGCTATTATACGCGCGTACACAGGGTGATCGTTTTCGTCGAGACGCCGATCGCGGGACCGTCTCTGGCGAGAACAGATCGCCCGAACACGCGTGGGCCACACTACGTTTTCCGTCCGCGGGTTTTTCTGAAAAATAAAAATCGTTGTTCCGATACTGTCCGGCGTCGTGTAAACGACGACAATGGACGTCTCTGGATGTTTCTTCGAGAAAAAACGGACTACGCCGTCCCCGAGAGTGGCGCGAAATTGTCGGCCAACAAACGCCGCCCGTCCGGAGAAGTTCCCCCCGCGTACGAATCGACGCGAACGGGCCGGCGTATTTGAAAACGGGCGCCGAACGCTTCTCGCCGTTATTACCGGGACGACGAAAACGTGTAAAAGTCACCCTGTACGCCGCGCACGAAATAACCGCTCGCACTTTAGAACTTGAACGGGCGAACAAACGGGATATATCGCTCGTCGAGGATACGCGTCATCGAAATGACGTCGTTAATAAACGCGCGTACGTAAAACAAAAGAACGTATCGACGCCGGAATAACCGATTTACGCGTTTTCGAATAACCTCGTCCGTTCGCTACGTCCTTTTTGCCAAGTGCGTAACTAACGCATCGGTCGGCAACGGAAACGACCACGACCGGACGTCGATGTTTTATCGACGGTGAACGTTCGTCGCGAACGATAGACGGTAGACGCGCTGTCGGAACGAACGTTGCGACGATTCCACGGCGGGGAGACGTTAGGCTTAAGGGAACTAATGGAAAACACTTTACTAAAAAAAAAAAAAACCGCGTAAACTCGAATGCCTCCCCTCGTTCGACATAAAACACAACCCCCACCTGGCACTGTCGCCAAACCGTTTTCGCTCGGGCCCCGGGAGTTCCGAAACACAATAAATTCGCTATTCGCGATGTTCGAAATTGCCGCGGCTCTCGTCGAATATTCCGTATTGACGGACGACGCCTTGGAACGTTCGTCCCATTTTACGTACGCGGTGTTCGGCGACCGTAGTGGGAATGGTAATGCCAAAACAATCGCGCGATAGAAAACGGACGACGGGTTTTCATCGGGAAGCACGACCGCGCCCGTTTACTTTTTTATAAATACGCGTCGTCGGGCTTTTAACGTAACGAACGGTAAACTAATAATAGCGGAGGAACGGGACACGAGACGAGGCGATTCCGTGAAAAACCGTCGGCGTACGCAAATCCGTTCGGTTAATTATCGCTCGACGATATTACTGTACGGCGACCGAGCGATCTATACGCGCGCGTGCGTCGTTCCAATTATTTATCTACGGTAATAATATTTCGATTCGGCTACGAATTTCAAAACGCGTAGTATTTTGTTCGAAACGACGTCTAGTCGAATATTGTGTTACACACACGCGCACAACTAGCGCAATATCACGTACGACAGATTTCATTTCGGATTACTCGGACGGAAAGTCACACAGTGACTTATACGCGTCCACAGTGCGGTTATACGTACGTGTATATATATATATACACTTTTGTTATATTCGTGTTGATTCAATACGGCGGGGCGGAAAATCGTCGGTTTTACGCGTGTTGATTTTTGCGAGAAACTCTCCCCCTCGTAGTTCGCCGCGGCAAATATACGTTTACGTACAAATATACCGACGCTCGAGCACCGTCGTCGAACGAACACGGCAATTTCGTTCGTTTCGTAGAAGAAGCAGCAGAACACGCGTCAACTATCCGAAACCGTTTTCCGGACGAAACGCGATCATAATAATTACCGCTCGTGTCCGTGGCGGATCCGTCGACGAGTTACCGGATTGGAAAAGCGAAAATCTCCTACCCGCGAATACCTACGTACAATCGCGATCGTACTAAACAACCCGTTGGGGTAAAAAACAAATTCGCGTTGAAAACCGACGCGCCCGATAAACTCGACGGGGGGAATTCCGAAAATCGTTCGGCCTTGAGTTTCGCGGAACGTACGCCGTCCGGTACAAAACGCGTTTCGAAAAAATCTCTAACCGAGATACGGTAGGCGTATGATAATATAAAACGGTTTACCACGAGTTCGCGCTACTCGACAACTCGCCGCGACCAACGACTATTACCGCGCCACTTTGTGTACATATATATGTAGTTAACGAATGATCGAACGTCCGACATTAACCCGCGTGGTTTTTTATGAACTCCGCGGAGACGGCCGCCGTATTTGTTTATAAAAACGTCCGTACGTTTCGACGTCGTAGGTGTACGCGCCCGGCCGTATTTGTTTACACGAACGTGTGCCAGGCCTCGAACAGGACCGATCGCCCGATTTTATTACGTAAACACGGCCGCTTCCGCGTTACACGCCGGACACGTCCGACTGGATTTCGGTTCTGCGCGCGATCGTATCCGCTGATCGACGAGCTGAAAACGGCAGGGATGTGGTGTGAACGGGTACCGTTCCGCGCCGATAAACGTGGCGGGATACGCAAACGGACGAATCCGACTCGGGATTGTTCAATAAAGAAACGAATAACGCGGAGGAATAGGAAAAACGTTCGAGCGGCGTGTTTCGTGGGGTTTTTCGGCGAGAGATCCGGCGTAACCGGGAAATTTCCCGAAATAATAACGAGAGTTTCGCGTGAAAAACGTTTTTTCCCCGACCGAGACCGTTCGAGTTGTTTATAAAACCGCCGAACGGATTACGCGAACCACATACGGACTGACTGTACCTCGTGTAGCGGCGCCCAAGAGGAGTTAATGACCATCAAAACCCAGAGAATCGTGCCGAGCGTATCCGTTGGCCACCGGCGTTTCCAACCGAATAACGATCGGATGGTGGGGGGGGGATCGAATTAACGAAATACTGAAATGTATCGTATCAGCGGGCGAGGCGTCGCGGCGATACGTACCCGTCGATGTGTGTACGTCGGTACGGACGTGATTTGATTAGAGGACGGGACGGTCCCGCGTACCGTTAAAAACGGACCGAGGACGACGAGCGGCGAAATACCGCGGCCGAGTGACAATCAAAAGCGGCGGACGTTAGGCGCGCGTAAATCGTTTATTTGGGCAGCCGCCGGCGACGAACAACGCGAGAAAACGGCGCACACACGACGACGACGAACCGGCGATGGTACTAACGAAGCGCGCGGACGAATTAGACAAACGTTCTCGGGCGCGCGCGCGCGCGAAACTGAACTAGTAGTACGGGACGCGCGTGGTCGGCCGGCCCGTACGGACGGAGCTTCGCGGGTACCCGCCGGCGAACGGGTAGGGATTCGAAAATCCCGGCGCGCAGGGTAGCCACCATCGAACGGTGCCGGGCGCGTAAATAGGGCACACGCCGTTACTGGCCGAATTGTACAAACGGATTCCGACGCGGTTGAGTGTTTGAAAACGTTCGAAACCTCATTTAATCGAGAACGACCACTCCCGATAATATTCCGATAGAAACCGTTTAGTACAAAGCTTGTTCCGATCGCGTGCATGGCAGACAAACGGATTCGACGTTGTTCCCACGATCCGCCCGCGTTTGGATGTAATCGCTTTCAGGGAATGTGTCGATGGACGCGTGTCGCCCGGTTTGAAGTAATCGCGTATAGTTTGAACCGACCGGCGGTTTCTCCTATTTACTCGCGCGCAAACGTTCGCGAAAACGCGTCGTCGACGAGGTGCGTCATCCGCGGTGTGTGTCTCTTCCGCCAAAGCGTTTCTGCTCGCCGTCGCCCGGTCCGTCAAATAGTCCCCGGCAAGTCCACCAGTGTCCCGTTCAGCGGGACCGGAATGCGTACGACCGTCGTCGGCCCCAGCAGGTCGACCAACCGGCGTCGCCGAACAGAGGTGGTCCGGCGAGAACCACGCGACCTACGCGCCTCTGAGTGCAACCGGACAATGGGCACAGCTCCCCCCCCCCGTACCCGCCTCCCCTCGTCGGGACATGGCCACGGTTTTTATAACTTCGTCCACGGGGCTGTTGCGGGTTCCTTTTTCGAATCGTTTGTCGAATATTTTTTATTCGTTTTCGTCGAGAACGCTTAGACGGGGTGACAAGTGAAGACAGTATAAGAAACGAACGCATACCGCGGAAGCGTAGGAGTGGCGTGGTTTATGGATAACACGAGGAAGAATAGATGGTTTGGTCAGAGGAGACGCGGAAGCAGTGTACAAAGGGTTATGGGTTCGAGCGTGGAAGGAAAAAGTGGTTGAAGAACCTGATCGGACGTGATACGAGTACCGCTGGTGTGTGCGTGAATGATGTGTGGTGATCGGATCGAGTGGAGGTTTGAGCGACCGGCGCCAAATATAGCTGGGAAAATAAGGCGAGAGAGTCGTTTTGAATACTCGGGTTTTTTTTTCGTTTTCGAATTTTCCGATCGTACGTTTTCGAATTTCGACGCCATGCCCCGCCAAAAAATACTCTCGTTTTACGCGTTCGACGCACGACCCGGACACACACGCGTTTCACGCTGAATTCGGCGCTAGTACATACACGTCCCGTTTATTTTGCAACCCACTGTATGCCAAACGCGTTCTACGACAGGTATCGAACGTGTTAGCGCGTTGCCGGTGCCCGAAAACAACGGCTGGGCTGTATGTGGCGAAATAAGTAGAAAAGTGTCGTCGTAAAGTGGCAGGCGTGCACGACGCGCAGAAACGCGCGCGTTTATTATCGAACGTTATTTCTGTTCGTCCGTCGTACAATACAGCGCGGTTGGCAAACAAATTCGGTCGTGCCTAATAAGAGCGCGACTAAGAGAATCGCGGACCGTTTTCGCGCAAAATTTACCGTTACGCCCGTGACGAACCATCCTTCGTCCGTTCCGAAAAATTTACGGAACTCTCGACGACAATTACCGACGTACCGTCCACATCTGTCCGTAAATTAAACACGAATTTCGGAGACAACGGTGGATTGAAAACGTTAACTCTGTGCCCGTATCATTGGCGCGAGAACTAAAATAGATTTGCCACGTCGCCTAAAATGTACGAGACGGATCGTCAGTTTCGTACGCGTTAATCGTATCTAGGTATAAAGTGTTCTTCGGTGATCAAGCCTGGGCCTCGTCGAACTGGGCACGTCACTGGTATTGGTCCGGCGCTGTTATGAAGAAACTAGCCTGCGCGATCACACCTGTTACCCCGCAACATGTGTCCTTCTAAGACGAGCAGCAAAGAGTGTCGTTAGGAACGTGCCGGACACTTTCAGCTACAATATTTCGTATTCTATATTGACGATTTTTCTTTCTTATAACGTTTCGAAATGTACGTTTTTTCGATATTAATTACGCGTATTTGTACTATGGGTTGCAAAATAAACGGTACACTCTGTATATATATATTATAGCCGTCGGAACACGTAACGTCGTACGGAACATTTCGACGTCCGATTAGAACTCGTACCGGCCATCGCCGGTTTTCGTTTACACGAAATTATCGTCGTATTCGTTACCGCGAACGCGCGTTCGTACACCACCGGCCAAACGCGATTTGTCCAACTTGTCGGGCCGCGCGGTTAATAATCTCGGGCAAACGTCTCCACGGAACGCGCCATTTTTAGCGGCCACGTCAATATCGTACGGCGGTTACGCGTACACTTGGATAATGTTAACGGAATTTTGGAAAAGGCCCGTCGGCAAACAAACTGTTCATGACGGTACGCGTCTAGCCTAACAACGGACGGGGGAATAGTAGTCAGTGGACAGTACGTGGATCGGTAACAACGTCGACGCGAATTTCTTCGCGCCCGACGTTTTCAATTAGACCGAATTGAATCAATCGCGGACGACCGCCAACTGTGTTTTACGTTAAGCGAAACGAAAATGGAAAATACGATTTTACGACGACGAAGAATCGAGTACGGACGTGACGATTCCGAACTCCGTCCCTTATTCGAGCGCTATAAACAAAAATAGGCGAGTTTCGATGTTTTTCTCATACACCATCGTGAAAACAAACACCCCATCCACCCACTGTAGCCGAATATTTCGATATTTTTAAAGAACAAAAAATGTACTCGCGATTCGGTGTAAAATACGAAAATACTATCGTAATTTCCTCTAATTTTCCTACTTAAAAAAAAAAAACAAAAGATAAAAGCAAACGATATTGGATTTATATTAATACAATTACGATATCAATTACAATTCTGTAATTTAGTAGTCGGCCGTAACGGATAATCAAAAACTATAGGCGACTTTATTCACGATCGCTAAGCCTCATTTAGGTTTCAACACAACACAGGGAAAATACTAATAGTTCGGAAATTCTAAATTCTTATGGCTTCGAAAAACGTTCGAACCATTTTTAAAAAAACTAGCCAAATTTATGCAGACCCATCATCGGCCACACGTTTCATCAACTTATCTCGGGAATTTATAAATAAATTTTTCTTCCGTAAAAGGAGAAAAATCGAAGACTTAAATGGTCTTAAATTACGTAGAATCAACAACTTTCGTTCGAATTCACAAAGGTAATCGTAATAAATTGGTCGACGATTACTTTATCGAATTATGTGGAACTTAGATGGGATAATTTCGAATAACCCTAATAAGGATATCTCATACTAACAGTGGAAAAAAAATGTAGCCAAAATAATATATTAAAGGCAACCGACACAATTCCAGAAAAAAATTAATATAATACATACAAAAACTAATTATTAAACATACAAGAATTACAGTTAACTTTGAATTGAATTCTAAACATAATCGCTTATCACGTTCTATTTCTGTTTATGAATAGCGACTCTTGCCAGTTACAAAAATATCAAATCTAAAAATTGAAAAACATTATAAACACGGCGTGATTATAAAATAAAGTAATAAATAATATTTATTGTTTTGTTTTATACAAAAAAAATATATATATGTATAAAGTTATTTAATAGTATAAAATAAAATACATGATTAGGATCGAAAATTAGTGTTCTTATATTATAGGTCTTATTATTTAATAAAAATGATTAAATTATAAAACTAGTACAGATTTGACGAAAAAAAAAATTATAATTGTACAATTTAAAATTATTTTTTAAATAGCTGATACGGTAATTTCATACAGAAGGCCTCAAAATAACAGAAAAAAGATTTTTAAATAAAACGTAGTTCACCGAAAATTTAGATTATTCGACTAAATATTGTGTACAAGAACAAAAATGCCTATTTCACAATAAAAAAAAAAAAAAAAACCTAACTAATCGTAAAGAAATAATTATTATCGTAATCAGCCAATAGCTTCAATTTTTTTTAAGTTTTGTTCAATATAATTGTAACAACCCAAATGTAAACAAATAAAACGATAGCTAATAGAAATATCCAGAAATTTAATTATGAAAAAATATCATTTACTCTATATAAATGAGGTTATTGAAAGTATTATCGCAGCTTATTTAATTTCTTTATAACTTACAAAGGATGTTATTATTATATTTAACAATCACATACCACAAGTTAGTAACTAATGATAAAATAATTTACTAAAATACATTATACTGCCCTAATTATTGAAGTTTATATACACCAACAATTATTGACATTACAAATTACTGTCAGTAAATCATTTTTTTTTCAATCATTTTTTTAAAAACTATTTACACTTTTCTTATATATTTAATATATTCACGATTTAACAGCGTCTTTTTTATTTGAATCGTCAGAACTAACAGATTTGTCTTCTTTATCATCTAAAAACCAAAAATTTGAAGTATTAGAGAATATCAGATAAAATACATCAAAACATTAACAGAAAATACTTCAGGATATGCATATATATATATATTATAAACATTAATTCACGTTGGAAATTATTTGTATTAATATGGAGCCAATAATCATATACTATAGTACACTCGTATAATATAATACATATTGCTTAACATAAGTAACAAAAATATATTAAAAAATGAATTATTTACCTTTTAAAATATTAAATTCAGGTTCATCAACTTCCATCCTATTAGAATCCAAACGAGCTTGTTTCCTGGCAGGTGCAGCTGTTTTATAAGATCTAAAAAATTGTGTTAAAAAGAAACGCAAGTAAATTAATATGGGATACAATAAAATTGCAACTGTTGCTAACCTATTATCTTTTCGTCCACCACCTCCAACTCCAGGAGCCATTCCTTCATCTTCACTATCGCTAAATTCATTGTCAGGTGCAATACGTTTGTCTGTAATAGACTGGGGATTTCTTTCATCCGGATTAACATTATCTTCATCCTCGGACTCATGACGCACACCATCTTCCGGAATGGCTGATTATAAAAATGAATCTTATGTAAATTGTTTAATCAAAACAGAAATACACAACCATAATCATAAAAGAAATATAATAAATTCACCTTGGACTTGAACGCCAGGTGCGTGAGGTAACATTCTCAAATTTTCAAAAAGTCTGTTTTTAATTTTTTCCAAATATTCTGTAGCGTTTGTGTTGGTCATATTTGAAGGGCTGATATGAAGTTTAAAATCTGGTCCAAAGTATTCAAAATAATCGTTATACGGCAATTCGTTTGCTATTTCAGCGCCTAAAGCTACTGCTGTTTCATATGTCCAACATCGAGATACATTTCTAATAGTGTAACCACCTCCACCAACCATAAGAAATGGTAAACCATAACGTTTCACAAACTCGACACACTTACCATGACCTACATAAAACGTTAATCGTCATTTATTACAATTTGAATTCATAAATAAAAGAAAATATTTTACCTTTAACGGTTAAATTAAAGCATCCAAGTCTGTCTCCTGTAAGTGAATCTGCACCACACTGCAAAACAACTGCACTAGGTTGGAAAGTCTCCATTACTTTAGTAATTATTGGTACAAATATTGATTCATAACTATCATCATCCATTCCATCTCTCAAAGGAATGTTTACTGCATAATATTTTCCTTTTCCAGCACCAATGTCCTAGAGTACAAAAATACATTTTAACAGGGCTATTGAAAATACAGTTTGAAATGTTATTTGAATAATAAATACTGTAATATGAAAATTAATTATACAATACAAAAATACATGAACAAAATGCTTTTTTAAACAATTTATCAGTAATAATTACTATTTTTATAATTAAAAGTATATATAGACAATGAATAAAAAAATTTAAAACCCATTGTAGAAACATGCATAGGAACCAATAAAATAAATTATGAACAGTTACTAAACATCATTTCCGCAATACCTACATTTTTTTAAATGTTAAAGTTCTTACATTAAATATAAGTATCCGGTGTATTTTTAATTATCATTAATAATCCATGACAAATATTAAAATAAAACTATTTTATTTTAAAAAAACTCACTCTGAGATCACCAGTACCAGGAAAATATTCGCCATATTTATGGAATGAAACTGTCATAACTCTATCAGTAGTGTAAAATGCTTCTTCAACGCCATCACCATGATGAACATCAATGTCAATGTACAACACTCGTTGATGGTATTTAAGCAATTCCAATATACCAAGTACAATGTCGTTAACATAACAAAAACCACTGGCTTCTGATTTTTTTGCATGATGGAGACCACCTCCCCAATTAATACAAATGTCCGCTGATTGCTTATTTAATTTTACAGCTGCTGCTACCGAACCACCTGCTGATAACTGACAAAATTCGTATAAGCCATCAAAGACTGGACAGTCTTCGCCTACATTAACTAGATAAAAAAAAAGAATAAAAAAATTATATTGACTAATAAATTTTAATAACAAAAAATGTACATCTTTGCATTTGCTTATTGTAGTCGTTCATATTATCAGGACGAATACTTCGTAGGAACCGTATGTACTCGTCGCTGTGAAATTTGGTCATTTCTTCTGCTGTTGCTTTATGAGGTCTCTGAATCACAAATATTAATTTTATTAGAAAATCTAAAATGCCATAAATATTAAATATATATCTACTAACATAGATTTCCATTTTTCGGTATAAACCATAATTTAAAAGCAAATTATGAGTCATTCGAATCCTATGAGGTTTCATAGGATGACCTTGTCCATAATAATAATTTCCTATGTCACCTATAAAAAGGTATATATTATTAAATTATAGTATACCGTATTTAGTAACAACTTTCTTAATCATACATAGTTATTTGTTAGATATATTACGGTTTTCGAATTATTGAACTATATAAACATACATAAAATAACTCAATTTAAAAAAAATAAAAATGTATAATTCTGATCGTGTGTTGATATATTTAAATCAACTATTTCAAAAACATCGCAATGAGTTATATTTATTAAATTTTAATCGAATTTAATTAATAATGTATAATGACAAAAAAATATTAAGCACATCTTTACGAATAAATTATAATTAATATTCATTTATTAGCATATTACATAGAATATTTCACAAAAGCCTAAATATTAGTTAATTAGTTTAAAATATAATACAAAAAAAATTTCAATTTTTCTTATAACTGAAAATATGGTACCGTATTTCTTCACATAACTAATAAAAAACAAAACTTTTTTCAGATCACAATGGTTAATTGTTAATTTAATCATTAAACGATACTCAATATTTTGAATAACAAATATCTATAAACAATACTTGAAATATTTAACAATTTCTATTTGATTACAGATATACATGAATGTATAGGCAAATCAAATCATTAGTATAAATATCAAATAAAATATAATAAAGCTTAGAAATATCAATTTTAATTTTATTTAAAAAATGACAATAGGCTATAGTTTTTTTCTTAATTAGTTATAACAATTAAAGATCGATAGGAACATAAATATTTTTAACAAATTACTACTACCTTCACAAATTATTGGTAATTGATTAAAATGAATATTAAATAAGAAAAAAATATCAACCTATATATAACGATAAATTATCAGTCTACTGATCATTCAAATTGAAATAAATTTTCTAAATAGATATGAGAAATAATTTTTTTAAATAAATATAATTTAAACGAGACGAAGAAATTGAATGAATTTTAGGAATACTCACAAATTAATTTTTGCATTAAAAAAGACCATTTACAAAAATTACTTTTTAAAACACACAAATTGCAAGTGTTTTAAGTATTTTTGTTGAGCACAGATTACTAGCAATTTAAATTGCAAGTTTAACGTTTTATAGGAATAGATAAAACGGACTTTAGGATATGAAGTTTCAACATTGGATCAATAATATTTAAACGTTAACAATTTGATAAAATATTCGAACTAGAAAAATGTTGTAAATTAGACTAAGGGCCATCAAACAGAACAATAATTAAATGATAAATCACAATAATTAGCTTTCTCAATCGGCAATTTTAACGTTCGAAAAATAGTAAAAACAATAGCGGTTTCGCTCAACAATCAGAAGACAGAATACATGGTGATTTGAACAAATAACGTTACACGTACAAATCGTTTCCTTTAGGTTTCCGAGACGATTGTCGAAAGTAATTGGGAGTGAAGGGGCGGGGAGGCAGAAATCGACACCCGGAAAAGGTCGAAACGTGACAAAACCGATAGGAACACAGGTCGACAGGGTGTCGGACGAGAACGACCACTGCCATGGGTACGTGCTACTTAAGCACAGGTATATACTCACTGTCGTAATAGTAACAGACGCGTTTCTTGAACGGCGTGATGGACATCGCGGCAGTGGCGTCCTCCTGTGCTCCCGTTAATGACGTTACCGGCGCGTGCAGCCGTGTGACGACGCGGCTGCCGAAAAGCGCGGGGGCCGGCTGCTGATTGCGTTTGTCGGCGGCACGTTTTCTCCGTCAACAACACATACGGCGAGGCGGCCGGTAAAATTGGTGTCGTTGCGGCGTCGACGGCGGCAGAAGAGGTGAAGACCCTTCTTACTGCTGCACAAGACCGTTGGCAAGGGAGGAAAAACGAAAAATTCGGAAACCCGTGAACACCCGAAACCGTCGGCGGGACGAAACGGTCGACGGCGGACGCGATCGTTGTGGACTTCACTCGATTGTTTCCTATACGCCGATCGGCACACAAAAATTGCACTGCGGGACGGCCGGGTAGGACGCACATATGCCAGTCGGAGAAGCGTAGATAGAAAAAGGCACCGAAAATTTTGAGCAGCTAATGCGTACCGAGCCAATCGCCAATAGCCAGTAAACAAACAAACGCCATTGAAATAAACAGTGCGGCCGTCCGCACGGCAGCTGCCGAAGCCGCGCCGTCGGTTGGCTAACATGCGGCGGTTATCATCGCGCCCGCTGGTCAGCCGCTTGATTGTCTTCACCGTCCAAAGTTGTCCGTGATAACGTCGTTAGCGAAAGGTCACTATGTACTGTCGAGTCGCTTAAAAGGATTTCGCGATCACACACCATCGGCCCTTACGAATTTCGCCGCACGAGCTCAGCGACTTGGTTTTGTCAACATGTGGTATGAAGCCTTACCGTCCGCCGTCATCGTGTTCGTGCTGTTGTCTATACCCGACAAGTTCAACATGTTGGCCAACAAATTGTCTATAGGCAACGTACGTGTCCTTTTTTCCGTCTTGTTGTTTTCGTCATCTCGCCCATTGTTCCAATGTCAACGACGTACCGCGTTATATGAGCCCGTCTTTTGTCCGAATAACGAACACCAAATAGATTGGCTGTTTTTTTTACCCCAAACTGGACGCTTTCGTTACTTAAACTGATAAATTGTTACGCTAGCCAGCCTACGAAACCATTCATGGTCACCTTAGTTCCATTCATAACTGCCATTACGAACTGTTCCTGATTTTAACCCTTACTCCGTATTGCACTATATTTTAACCATTAAATGTTCCAATACACTTAATATAATACATCTAAATATATTAATAAAAATGAATTTTCAATTACCGTATTTGTTATAGCTTCACAAACGCGATATTAGTACTCCGTGGATTCAAAGGTATTATTGTAGAGATTGGGAATTAACTGGTGACCCATACACAGCACAAGTAAGTATTCGGTCATAATTTTTGACTCTAAATAATTCTAATAAATCGATAAATATATTTTACCAAATATTTACTCTCTTGATTTGATTTAAGGGCCTCGAAAGTTTGTCGGATAAGCCTACAGTTACTGGAATTAATTGGCAAAAGTATGGAAAAGGAAAAAATCATACTTTTTACGGCACTACGTTGTAATGCAATACATTTCATCAACTTGCGTGAATCGTAGATATTATAATTATATTAGCGCCAAATATGTTAATTTCATAGAAAATATTACGTGAAAATTGTAAAACGTAAAATATCTTGATAATGTTGTATAATCTAATAAATAAATTTTGTGTCTACGACTAGTTTTAGAAAATTGTTTTTCTAGCGTAGTTAATATACGAATAGCTGTACAATTTTTATTAGCTTTGTATTAATTATCAACAGGTTCGAATTACATACATATAATAATACAAATTCTCATGAGAATCGTCGTTGTTTTAAAAAAAAACCATTTTAAAATGGTAAATTGTCTTTATAGTATTAGTTATGCTTTCTGGTTTAAATATTGATTAAATTAATGGTCGAATATTGTTTAAAATATTTAAAAGATTACAATACCTATCTTATATAAGACATACTATGTTTTTTGTATCAACTAAATTAAAAATTATGTATAGTTTAAAATTATTAAGTAAGTATATTATTAAAACTTATTGATTAGAAACTAAAACACTTGCAGTCGATTATAAAATATGTTATATTATTACTGATGTATACAAAATATAAAAATAATAAATAAAAAAACCACGGATTGATATTAAAAAATAATTTAATACCTTTATTGTCAGAATGCTAAAATTAGATAACATTAATAGTTTTTGGCATTGGGTTTTTTATTTCAATTAAATTTATGTACTACAAAATATGAAACATTTTTCTAGGTATAATATTCTAACCTATTATTCAGATACAATCTACTAAAAACAATACGTGTAATTTTAAAAACCAAAAAAAATGTTTTAATACGGTTTTGTTAAGAAATCATCGCAAATCAGAATTATTTACGGTGAATTATTTCATTTGGCATTTCAAGTATTGTTCCTACAATTTTACGTATAAAAAGAAACTGCATAATATTAAATTAACGTTTAATTTTACTAACAGAATTTTTTTATGTATAAAAATTAACTTAAAAATGTATGTAAAGTTATGAAGAATTAAACGTTAACTCCTTAACTTTTATACAATACCCATTATTTGACTTTAACTTATATAATTATATTTTATAAATCTGAAATCCAAAAATGTCACCAATTTGGAATTCTTTCAAATTAAATTAATCTGGTCAAAATGAACAAGCTATTAATTTTAAGTACTATAAGTTTAAATAAACAAATGAGAAAATTGGCTAAATCTATTTGACATTAAATGTGAAAACCATCAAAAATTATTTAATACTTTTATAATTTATATATATTAAAAGAACATCCGTGTCTTATTAATTTGCTGATTCACCATACAAGCATAAAAACCAATTAATCTACAGTAACAATAAAAAAAAACAATATAGAACAAAGGTTTCTTATACTGAATTATAATATTTATCACATACCGCTGGTCATGGCTACATTTAATAAAACATACACACAACAAATTTAATTAATACCTAACAACATATACAGTAAAACAAATGTTTAAAAAAAAAAATGCTCGTTCCTGCCATATAATAAATATAACTTATAAGCCGTACATAAATAATATCATATTTCAAATTTTTTTCACGTAGTAAATGAAATTACCTTTGAGCATGAACCACACTAAATGTTATTAAATTATTTTTGATCACCATTTACAAGATTTCTTCATATTCATCTGATCGTATTGAAGGAGATGGAGATGTCCTTGAACTTTCTGATCTTCTAAATATTGATGGAGACATGGCTCTTTTTTTTAAGCTAAATTATTTTATAATATTTAAAGCGTAATAGTATTTTAAAAAGTACATTTTTTAATTTACTTGGGTAATGTCGAAGGTTTAAACACGTCAGTAAGTTTTCCTTTGGATTCTTTATTTGAAAAAATGTCAAAATTTTGAATACTGGAACTGCTTTTGAAGGACTGTAATTAAAATAAACCGATCAAAACGATAACATTATTATTGCCATGGTTTATACTCATACTGAATCACTGTCATTGTCGAAACTTTTTGAACTTTTAGTCAATTTCTTTAACTTGCCAAAAAGGCCCTTTTTCTTAGACTTTTCTCCACTTACAATATCACTTTTTGAAGAACTATTTGATTGGTGACTAAAAATAAATTGATATTAGTTTTAATGTTTTTTATGCTGATTTCAATATGTCTAACATTTTAATATAAAATTTTGAATCCTTTTAATTTTAAACAAAATTCGTTAAAACCAATATTACAAAATTATACATAAATAAATGGATAAACTCTTAAAAGCATTAACATGTCAGATGTACACAAACAGTTAATAAAATGTATGTACTAAGGAAAAATAACTAAATGATAAAATTTGATCATTCCTAATTTAATAGAAAAAATTGCTATTCGCTATCCCTAGAATAATTATTATATAAATATATTACCTATCAAAACTATTTGGTTGTTTAGTAAGTCTGTTTCTTGACTGACTACGTTCGTCTCTTTTCCATATATCCTAAATATTCAAGTGCCTTTAATAAATATTAACTTCGTTAAGTTATCTTAATCTAACCTAAAACTTACTTGATCAGTGTTCCCAAAATTTTGTTCTAACGAAAGACTTTTCCTATATAAACTACCTCTTATTGGTGGTTTATCATGAGAGTCATTTTCAGTTGACGAAGACCTATAAATTAATGAATTATCTTAACTAAAAAAACTAAAGATGATAGATTTTACCTGACTCCAAAAACTGCACGTTTAGATTTTGTATCTTGATGATTGGTATTGATAATTAATTCTTTTGTAACGTCATTAATTTTATTTAGTATTTGTTTGATTTGTTCATTGTTATTATTATTATTATTATTATGAATTTGATTGGAATTTGAATCTGGTGATGCTTCTCTAGATATAGATGATTTTCTTCTAGCTGGTGGTGTTGGGGCATTAAGTGAATTCAAAGATTTATTTGTGAGTTCAAAATTTTCATTAAACATTAGAGTCAAACTTTTTATCAACTGTGATAAATTGTTAATTTTAACTTCAATTTGAGGATCAGTTCTCATTCGGACATTGCACAATCTTAATGACTCACATTCTTGTTCAATTTTGTCTTTCTCTTTTCTTAATTTTTCGTTTATAGTTCTTAATTTAGCATGAGCATCTCGCAAGTCCATAAGATCACATTGCATCTAATAAATAAGATACTTAAGCGATTAACTTAATAAACATTTTTAACACTTATCGAATATAAATAATATTATTTGTTATTATATTAAATAAATGCTATTTTTTATTATTCAGTTCAATAAAATAGAATTTAAAAATACTATTTTTTTGTAATCTCAAAGAAATTATGTAAACGTTAATAATTTATATGTAAAATTAATCTTAATACGTAAATTTTTATTAAAACCTAATTAATTAGTTCAATAACCTACCTGAACAGTACTTTTTTTTATATATTTAAAATTATACAAAAACCATAAAAAATTTTTATTTAGTATATATTATATAATTACAAAGTGTTAAAATATTCTTAAATATAAACTAACCTCATTTGTTTTCTTTCTATTTTCTTGTTGATCAACTTCCATGTTCTTTATAAGTTGATCCGTACGCCTTTTAGATTCTAGCCGTTCTTTATCTCGTTCTCGTTCAACCTTACATTATACATTAATTTCACTTATGTAATTTTATGTAATTAAAATTGTTTTCAATTCAATATACTTCATATAATGTCTGCCGAAGATCTCTAGCCAACGTAGACGTCTCTTGCAATAGTCGTTGTTGTTCTTCACGTTCTTTTTGCCACGCAAGCTCCATTCTAGCTTTCAATCCCGTTAACTTTGACCTTCCTGAATTTAACAACCGTTCTTCTTCTAACTGAAATATTTTTAAAATATTAAG
Organism: Geopemphigus sp. TES_GeoC_2020; assembly: GCA_025469175.1. NCBI lineage: Eukaryota > Metazoa > Arthropoda > Insecta > Hemiptera > Aphididae > Geopemphigus > Geopemphigus sp. TES_GeoC_2020. The sequence continues at coordinate 17,830 of JAIPRN010001018.1, forward strand.
TCTTAAAAATTATGTTTATAAAGGCACAAAAAAACAGACTTTATTAATAGATGATGTCATTTCTGATTTAGTTATTTCCCATGCAGATTTTTCTGACAATAATTCTGTTTTTAATCTTGAACATTCAAGTCTGGCTTCTGAAAGTTGTTCTTCCATGCAAGATACTTGCTGTTGTAAAACATGAATCTCTTCTTTCTGAAGGTTATTTTTAAAACTTTAATCTATTTTTACAAATTACAATACCCTAAAAAAGTATTACTTGATAATCATTATTTTGAACTTTATGATTTTCTTTTTTGGAAACTGAATCAGCTGAATCCAAAATTTGCTTAAATGAATCACGTTCTCTTTTAAACCTAAGTGTTTGAAATTGGCTATTTTTCAATTCTTCAGAAAGAATTGTGATGCGATTATCATAACGTACTTTTAAAGCAGCAACTTCAGTTTTTCTACCTTGTTCTTCATTGTACAATCTTTAAAAATTAAAGCTCAAATGTTTTAAAAATATAAGTGACATATTTTATACTTTCTTTAAAAACTAACTTTATTTTAAGATCTTTTAAGTTTCTTTCCAATAATTCTGTCGCAGTCGACCTACTATGTTCAATTTTGACAACTGTCTCAAAATCATCTAAATTCCGTTGTAAACTTTCATTCTAATAAAAACAAATATATTAAAATTAAATAACTTAACGAATACATATAAGTAATTATTTTCCTCACATCTTTTTTCAATTTTTGTAACTGTTCTTCATACTGACTACACTGTTTATTTAAAGTATTTATTTCTTTTAAATTTTCATCTAAATTTCTTTTCATGTTTTCTTTCTCTTTTAACCATGTATCATTTGAATGAGCAATTAGAAGATCGTTTATTTTTTTCTATAAAATAAAAATATAGAAAAAAGTTACTTTTATAATAATGTATAAATTTATTTTTAATTTACCTGCATTTCCAATTTTTCTTTGTTCCAATTATCAATGGAATTGTTGTATTTATCTTTTAATGATTTTAATTCAAGTTCCACTCTTAATGTATCTTTTTTTCTACTTTCTAATAAGCTAAAAAATAATTTAAATTCTAAATAAATTTAATATTTAAATGATAAAAATAAAATAATTTTACATTAAGAATAAAATAAATACCTTTGTAGTTTTTCTTTTTCTGCTGTTAATTTACTTTTGGCGTCTATTTTTTCTTTTTGCAAAATTTCATATTTATTTAAAATTTCTTTGTAATTTTTTCGCTCTGTTGCAAGTTCATTTTCTATACCTATTTAAACCCGAAATACGAAATACTTTTATTTACAACTATTTAATTTTATATTTATACATACTTTTAATTTTTCTTTCAAATTCAATCTGAATATCTTTAATTTTTTTATTTTCTTCAAAGGTAGATTTTTCTTGTAACTTTTTTATATTTTCTTCTTTATTTGTTATTTCTTTTTTATGTAATAATTTTAAGTTTTCAATTTGTTGTTTCTCATTCTACACAAACATGTATAAATAACGCTTATGAATGTAATATACACGAAAATGTATATTTTGTTCCAATATAATTGATAATATTTGCACTTATACAAGTTAAAACACCTTTTAGGATGAAAACAATGACTTCTTATTAATTTTTTTTTATTAATATACCTTAAGTTGGCTTTCAAGATCCATTGACTTAGCTTCTAACTGTTTAACAATTTTAGTTTGCTTGTCAAAATCAGCTTTAACTTCTTTAGTCTAATAAAAATAAAACTATAAAATATGTTTACCGATATTTTATATTAATTTAAATTTTAACCAACATAATATTATTACCTTGGTTTGTGCAGTTTTTGATATTGGTTTATTAGAAATTTTAGATGCTAATTTTGTTTGATACTCTAGAACTTTAGATTTTAATTGATCTTTTTCAATTTCAAATTCTTCTATTTTTCTTTTTAGCACGATAATTTCCTGTATTATAAAATACATTACCATTACTCATATATATATATATGTGTGTGTAATTTATTTATTATTATAAATCAAATAAATTACTTGTTCGCTGAGTTCAAGAAGTAATTTTAATTCCGTTGAATCCTCTACGTCTGATATACCTTCATCTCTGTCAGTAATATTTGTTGTACGATAATCTATAAATCATTTTTCTTTAAGTATTTTTAAACTTGTACAGTTTATATTTAACTAAAACAAAGTATATAATTTAATATCTACTTGTTTTTGTAGCCATTTTTTTAAGTTGCAACACCATTGACTCATTATCTTCTTCTAAACGACTTATTTTGCTCCTTAATATTTTAGCCTATGATTTTTATTTTTTGGTGTTTAATATAATATACAACATATACGTTTTCATTCCTTACTTCTTCTTCGGAAAACCTTAACTGCTCTCGCATGTCAGCTTCACGTTCAATTGAATCTTGTAAATCTCTCTGAAGTTGAGCTGGATCTTCTTGAGAATCACCTCGCGTTAAGGACTGTCTTGAAACTTTCTAAACATTTAAATATGTATTGATGCAACAATAAATCATATATTTCATATTTTTTATGGAAAAAATGTCAATACTTCTCCAGATGCTGTCTTAGGTATTGTGCCCAACATTGGCCTTTTTTTCTGTTCCCCTTGTGTTACATTTGATTTAGATTTTTCCAAATCACTTTGTAATTGTTCTATTAACTATGTAAATTGAATTAAATAAATTTTTTTATTATTATTATTGTTTATTTCTCGTACCTCTTTAGTCTTCTTGTCATTTTCAATTTTTTCATTATCTAACTCTTCCATACGTCTCTCAGCTTTTTTTAATTTAAAAGCTAAAATACGACAATTTTTTGAAACTTGATCAAAATCTCTTCTCAACAAAATAAATTCATTATCTTGTTCTTCTCTAGAATATTTATTTTTCAAATTAAAAAAATTTGATACGTTTTTTTTTTATTTATGATATTTTAATTACAACTTATTTACAACATAATACAATATTTAAAAGGAATTTTAGATTATAGCAAATATAATAATAATATATAGTTGTAACAAAATGTAACCAAAAAGATATTTAAATTGTAACTTAAACAAAAAATTAATATTTATCAAATTGTAAATTAATAAAATATCGTTATTAACAATTTAAGGATTTAGTTTAATATTATATTATAATAAAATTTGATACTAGATTCAATTAATTTTAAAAAAGGAATATATCATTTTTTAACGCTTTAATCAAAAATATTTAAAACCAATTTAACAACTCATTTTTACGTTTTAAAGTATATAGAGAAGTACCAATCGTTTGATAATTAATAAAATTTAAAGTACACATATATACCGAAAATTATCTCTTATCTCTTGTTCCATATTACGTATCTCTTTATTTAAATCATTGTTTTCTTCTGTCAATTCCTCAATTTTAGTTTCAGCAACTATTAATTTAGAACGGACCACTTGAACATCATCTGTCTTCACCTTCTTATTTTTGTTTTTATTAAGTTCCACCTCTAATTCTCGAATACGTTGAGTAAGTAATTTTTTTTCATCGGTAAGATTTTCACAAGTGGATTTCAAATCATTTATTTTTTGTTGGTGCTTTAACAACTAAAATAATCAAAATTAATAATATTTAACATTATTCTGTATTGCTTTTACTTCAGAAGCTGTTGTACGGGATGTTGGAGTAGTGTCCAAAGATGCTAGCCGTCTCAATAAAATATCACTCTTTTCTCGTTCCGCTTTTTCACATTTTATCTTCATTAATTTTAATTCCGCTTTTAAATTTATAACTTGATCCTAAAATGTAATAAATAATTAAATTTTCGTACGTATTTTGTAAATAAACATAAATAATAATTATGTATAAATAATGAACTCACGTGTAAATCTTCATCATTTACAATAGTGGCATATGTATCAGTGGTAGTATCAGAATCAGCTAAACTAATTGTATCCTCATCATCATTATCGAGATTTTTATCGTCTTGTATAGATTTTGTCTAAAATTAATCAAATAAAAACTATAACCCTTGTGAAATTCTAACTTCCCAAATGAATATTAACATTGTTATGATGATATTAACATGCACCGGTGTATATTCGGCGATATCTCCATTATAACTATTTCTTGGACTATGCGCATTTATAGAATCCGAACGCGAAAGATTTGTTCTTCGTCGAACTGTATATTCTGGAATTGACTGTTCGTCATCTACAATAATAAATGCACAACAAATTACGAGTTAAAGAAATGTATGTAGGATTAAGTATTAGGTATTATAGGTATTACCTTTTAATTTTTTAAATTGAGATGTAACATTATCTGATAGTGTTGTCAAATCTGGTGTCGATGTCCATGATGAGGTTTTTCCACTGGATCCACAGTTTTGATCTACTTTGTAATCATTTTGACTATTTTTGGTCGTCAAATTTGACGAAACATTTTTCAAACCAGTGGAATCTTCTATTACCCTAAATTAAAATATTATGATTTTTTTGTCTTTTATATTTTAAGTATTACAAACTCATTTAATGCAGGAGTTGACAATGTAGTATCATCTTTCCTTAGTGATGATTTGCCATTGTCCTTATTCCTGTTGGAGTGATCTTTATAATCCCTGGGAACAAAAATTGAAACTCGTCCGTTTTAATTATGTAAATAGCACGCAATAAATATGTTGGATAGGCAAAATTATATCGAAAGGTCGCCTATTTTTAGAACATTATAAATCAAATTTCTTTTCGCTTTATTCGTAGTTATAAAAAACATTTAGACTATTTTTTAATAAATTGATTATGTACCTATATATTTATTATTTTATTCACCTTATATTGATTTATCAACTAAAAATAATATAGGTATTACTAAAATATTGGGTAGTAGAATAAAATATAAAAAAATTATAATTTATTTATTATTAACACTCTACTGCAATTGTAATTTCTAGAATCCAATATTTAATACTTATTAGGTACCATTAACAAACACCATTTTCTTCTTTTCCTTTTAAATACTTAATGAAAGTCCACTTTTGTCTACCAACAAACCAACAATAATAACCAACATTAAACGTTGAAAAAATGATTACAGCTTCGCCTAATTATGGAATTACGAAAACAATTTATTGTAACTTGAACAGTGTGATTTTCGAAAATTACAAATTGACAAGACGTAATCGGTATATAAATTTGTATACGAATTGTGCTCTTCGAGCGAAATTGTCATGACCACTTGTCATTAGACAATATTATAACCGGGTACCATATTAACCGATGAACATATTGTATCAATAACAAAACGGTGGCTAAAATCCTAAAAGTGAAAATCTCTCGTGTAACGCGTTATATTTTCCAAGAGGCGTTTTCTTTTAGAATGCCGATGGAAAATAAGCTTCGGATATGCAACAGAAACCAATTAAACATCTCGCATAACACGTTGCTATTTATAAATAGAAAAGACTTATACGGGTTTTATTTATTCCGTAGGACTCCAGATGTGTGTACACGCACTATACATTAAACTATTACGAACAACGAGTACTCGAAATTGTCGTAGTCAATATCGATATGACAGTCATGTACAAACTTTTCTGTTCAGAAAACGTATTATTTTTTGGACAACTAACCACCCCCGAATCCGTAACGAACACAAAAATAGAAACCATTTAATACGTATAAAATGGACGTCGAAGAAAAATGACGAATATTTACGTTATTTCTTTTTTGGCGGATTTTATATTATTCGATATTATTGCGACCGGGCATAATCAGGCGGTTTTAAAGCGCGATTGAACATGCTACGAAAATTGTTTCGTGATCACGGAACCGGGTCAAACACGTAATTAGGCTTCGTTCGTCCCGTCCAAATATTGTCGCCTGTGCGTGTGTGTGTTAAACGTAAGTACGCCGTTTGGAAGGTATTACGTAGTAATACAATATAATAAAACGACACGTCAATTATTTATTAGAATAAAAAACGAATATTATAAAGACTACGGGAATTTGTACGACTACCTGAACACACGTCGGTTACGTATACCCGTAACCACGTAGAACACGGGCGGCAAATTGCGCGACGATCTATGGCCGCATCCGCGGCTACGTCAATCGTTTAACACGTAATTTCCGTTCGTCGGTGGTCACCGAAACGGTATTGCTATTCAAAAATAGCCGGTATTCGTTCAAAATGGCGGGACGGAGCGAAAAAACTCGAACGTCTATCTAAAAATGGTACCTACTTACGCACCGCCGGTGTGAATAATTTACACGTATAAATATGTCGGGCCCGTCGCAAATCGACACGGACAGACACTATAAATCGAAAACGCGTTAATTCGATCGTATACCTGAAACACCGTTTGCATTTGGTGGGCCAGCGGACTTGCGGATGGAATCCGAGCGGGCAAAGCGGGTCGCCTTTCGCGGACGGTTTCACGTGTTGCATTTCTGTCGCGGTAAATACGTTCTCGCGTACGGCAAAACGAAAAAACGACCGAGCGAATGGAATACGACAAAATATTCGGACGGCGCGCCCGCAAAACGGGAGGCGGCGCTCACGTGCGGTTCGTTTTCGTTATTTCGTGCAGCGATCGCCGCTACACCGCTTAATAATAATTCTCTTCACCTGTTCGCCGTCGAACATGGCGCCGAAAATTCACGCACTGAACTCGGACACACACACACACATTTATTCCGCATTATTTTCGTTAGGCCATTTCGATATGAACAATATAAAATACATATACGTACTCGCACGTAATATATATATATATATATATACGTACGCGTATTTATTCCGAGAGACGCGATCTTCGCTGGGATTTCGCTCCGCCCATAGCTGCCCGTCTCGGTATAAATAAACTTTGCTCCGCTACCCGTGGCAGTGGCCTCCGCCGCCGCGCCACCGCCACGAACGTAGTCCGCGCCGAGAATATTATAATATAAATGGCGCGGCGAGCGCGTTCTCGTTTGCGCGAGTCTGCTGCACACCGGGAACGCGGCGGACACCCGGACGACGGACGGACCGACGCGAGAAAAAACGTGACGCGAGAATTGACGAGAGGTGGTACACCACTTGACCCAGGGCTGCTCCTGTATGAAAATTACGAGACGAACGCGGGGATAATGAAACAGCGGGCCGAGTCGTCGTCGTACCGGTAGGACGCGCGGACGCCCCGAAGAAAAAAATACGATAAAAGTTCGCGTATTGATGCGCAATAATGAGTAAATGAGTAGTCGAATCCAATAAACGCGGTTCTTCAAAATATGTATTATATACGTCTTATTGTCTTCGTGTTCCAGTCGAACGAAAACGAATAAATAAAAATAATCCGTAAACTTTTTAACGAACATAATTCAATTTAGAGTTATAACTCAAAGGACGTGATCCGATGACTAGGTTAAGTCCATCGAGCTTCTCGGCGATACGTCCGTAAATCTAAACGAATATTCGATAACGCCGGTATATAAACCGGTGGCGTAACAATAAGCCGGTATGATAAGCGAGAGGGCGTTTGTCGTCTAACGTTAATTTTTTTTAAAAAAAATTACGATTTCGTTTTATTCGAACGATTTTCCTATTTTAATTTAACGTAAACGAAAAATCGCACGGACATTTCGTCTTTTAAATCGTTTCGACGTTTTATTATCACATTAAAACGCGTTCGAAATTGAAAATAGTTTGAAACAACCGCGAGTCGTTGTTTATATTTTAGACGTGTATTAACATTGTTGTGGTGACGGGGTATTTATCAAAATTAGGGCTCGTACCTTAGTCACGGGCATTGTAAATCCTAGTTACGTCACCGTATAAAAACGTCACATTTCATCGTCACGCCAAATTGTCGAGTTTTCGTAATTTATTTTCTCACGCGCACGTATTTCGTTTAAAGTTCAGATGTACGAATATTCGAATTACCTCGGGTAGATTTGTCGTGAATAATCCACTTTAGTTAGATAGTAACGAATAGGAAAATGTTTGTTTTTAATCGGGTTGTCAAAAAAAAAAAAGAATCGACGCGTATGACCTATCCGTCGATTTAAGTTTTTTTTAAAATTTGTACGTTTAAAAACGAGCGAAGTATTTGAGTCATTAAAGAGAACAGTGTTAAGTGGCACGGCGTAAAATTTAACAATTTTAGTCGTTAAAAACATAACACGACGGTTACTATTATTATTGTTCCTCGAAAAAGCTCGGGGTATCTATGTTCGACGATAAAAGTACTTTAGAGAATACCTTAATATTTTTATTGTGGAAAACCAACCATTTTAAAAATGTCACCTTCGTTTCGAAAATTGACGATGCCAATAAAAATCGATTCCATGTGGAATAACGCTGGCGAATTATTCGCGGTAAAATTCAACCGATATTAGATTTTTTCTTAATATCGGGTACGGACGGCGTTTCGTTGTTGTCGTATCGAGTCGAAAAGAGTCTACCGCGGAAGACGAACGACGGATTTTCACGCGTTATTTAATATATACATATATTAGGGAGCGGTGTTTTCATCGGAGCGTATCGTCGTCGTACACTTGCTTACTTACTCTTACTCTTGCCCAAGACCGTCCTCCCGTTACTGTACCGGAAACTACGAAAATAACGGTTAAGATCGTGCCGGTCGAAAATGACGAAAACGACGTACCGACCAGCGGCGATAAAACCGATAGGGTCCGGTAAAGCAGAGCGCGAGACGACAAAACGTTGTTGCCGAGGATGAAGATTATAAATACACGTACAGTATTGGTTCCGGAGGCAACTGGGACGTTCTCCATTAACAATTATTCGGGAGGATTTCGAACGAAACCGACACCGACATGTTCGAAAAGTCGCCAGCGCGTTACACACGCACGCGCTCGTGTATAGCCGCGAAAATACTACGCGATTTTGAGTGGTCGATAGGGAAATTCGGGAGGACGCGGCGCGGAAAAACGAACGGAATTACCGAATTTCGTTAAACACGAAAGTTTAAATCAGTTCGACGAGTTGCCAGCGGCGATAGGCTAGAAGAAATTCGGTTTACTATATACGTACGTTTTTCCTCTTTCGCTCGCGTATCTAACAGTGTGTGTATTGTCGCCGTACGTAACGTACGGTGACAATATTTAATGTCACGCCACGTCGTCCGGGAGAGTGTGTTAACGCGGCGCACGACACGACGGGTTACAACGTACCGAACGTTTCAAACCGACGCGGTCGCGAAGACGGTCGGTTTCGGTAATCGGCCCTCGGTGATGACGACGAAGGGAGTCGCCGAACGGCTTTTGGCACGACAACTCCGTGGCCGCAGGATGAGGTAGCGGCTAGGCCGCTAAATCGGAGGAAGAAGAATGGTTTTTTTATTTTTCGTAAAGGACGATGTAAGTGGTGCCGTTTAAGGGTATTGTCCTGATTCCGCTCCACTCGTGTGTTAGCTTAAGCTATAAAAAGGAAGATGTAAATGGCTGCCCCGTGCTAGGGGGATTGTTCCGTCACCGCGCACCATTCATGCGATAGTTCTTAACAAGTGTTAGTTTTTAACATTATCGTAAATTAGATTCGATACCCGGGGGGGGGGATGAGGTGAAACAACGTGGGGATAGCTCACGTTGCTCGTCTTTCCCATTAAGGATGATCGTTTTTATAAAACTTCGCGATATTTTGTTTTTCAATAAACGATGGCGACTCACTGGTCCGAAGTGCCTATGCCTTCAGGCATTCCGGGCTAGTGAGTGTATTGCCGATAACTTGTAAAACAAAAAAGTGAGAAGAGGCGCAACTCGATCGAATTTCGGTGACCGGCGGTGTTCGCCATCCAAGATCGAACGAATAATATAATAATCGGTTACAAACCGATTTACCGGTTCGGCACGCGAAGTCGATATAATAATGAGTCTTATCGCGTCCCCTCGGATTTTTTTAGAAACTTTTCGAGTCCGAGTACCAAAATGAAAACGATAGAGTTGACGCGATTCCGAATAATTTTTATACCGATTATCGCGATATTTCGGTAATTTCAAAAAGGAGCCCTATTGGTCGCTTACGAATCGATTGTGTTCCAAACACTCGTCATCGATATCCGTCCACGTTCGTTCAAATATCGCTTTCCTATTGACAACTTCCCTTCCCTTCCCTTCGAAGCGCCCATATTATTTTATCCCGATAAGCATTTTTGTTCGTTTTAACAACAAATGTCCCGTCGGAGCATTTAGTGATACCAGGTGTTGGTAAAAATATTTGCAAACTTATTCGTCCTGCAAAATTATCGGCGTCTAAATCTGGTCCGTTTATATTAGGTTGATCGCACAATCTTCATTCGGTCGGTTAAAATTCGTTTCCGTCGAAAAGTCTCGCGTATTTCTTTTATTCGAGTGCGCCCTGTCCGTCGTTTATTTAATCCCGACATACGAATTTTCGTAACGAATATTACGGGAACAATCGCCGCCTCCGATCTGACTATCTTTTGAATTAATATCGTCCGAGAGATCGACTTCTAGTGGTTCTCTTTTCCTAGAAAATCGATATTTTCGTCTTCCAAGCTGAAACGGTTGTTTCGCGTTACCACGTCGACCACCGTAACGAACACAATCTGTTAACGAATTGAATGATTCGTTCTTTATAATTTAATCGCTTCGGTTTTCAAGATGGCGATTGTTCTTCATAAGGATGTTTAACAAACGTCGACGAAGTTATTCGTAAAAAATAACGTGGCCTGATGCGCAGGGAACACATCCGTTTTTATGGAATGTAATAGTTTTAACCTTTAGAATAGTGTAGCCTTTAAAAAATAATTCGCTTAGTGATATTTACCTAGGATATTAACCCAAATATTTCCTAAGAAAATGACCTTTAATTTATGCAATACTAACGTTATTTAATTGTGTGTCACCATATATATACTTACACGACTACATGAATAATTCAACAGTTCCAATACTTACACAAAATGTTTATTTGTCTCTTTATCATAACGTAATTACATTTATTCAAAATAGTTTCTATTAAAAAATTTGTTCTTACGACTGTTTTATGAAAACAAAATAAACATCTGAAATAAGTATATAAGTTACAGTTTTAATCGTGTACTTTTTATGAATAATAATAAACGATCGTGAATTAAGACTATAATAAATTCAATGTAAATCGGATAATTATCTAAAATTAACGCTATAACTTTATCTAGTTTGGTAAAATAGGAATAATAAAATATACACAAACAACGTTTTTGAAGTAAATTACCATCTTCTTTTTATGCTAAACACTAAACTCAACAATTTCAGTTACAAATAATAATAGTTTTACATTTTTTATAATATAATTTAAATTAAGAATAAATAACCAGGTCAATCACAATTTTTAATGAGATAAGTAATAAATATAATATTGTTCTCTCATCTGATATTAGTGTATAAATAAATATTGTATTACACTTACATTACATTTTAATGTACAATATAATATTAGATTTTTATCTTTTTTAATAAACAAAGTATTATAATAATATCAACAAAATCAGTACCAAAACTTAATAACCTAAACATAAACTAGTAAATATTATATGCAATTCATTCACGTCAAGTGAGTATAAATTATAACGTTTGGTAACAACAATAATAATAATCAATTTTCTATTAAGACATATTTACATAAAACACTACTATAATTTTTTGATTGTAATAAAATTGTGAACTATTTGTCCATTTTTTTTTTTGTAAGTCATAGAATAAAAATATAAATGGAAACAAAAATATAGATATCGATATTGTTCCAAAAAATTTTTAAAGTTGTAACTTGTAAACACACATCTGAAATGTTTAGGTAATAAATATACATAATACGTGTATAATTATGTATATATTTGTATTCAACACAAACTTAGGGTTGTCATGATGGTATTGATTCGAATGATACACCTAATCGTTTTTCTAGTGGTAATTTATATTCCCAATTATCTCCTTTATTCACAAACCACTAAAGCCAAAACAAAATAATTATATTAGTATACGAAATTGTATTAAGCGAATGTACTTAATAAGTTCATTTACCCGTGGAACCCATACTTCATTACGTTCTTTTCGAGCTTCGGCTTCATTTCTTTGTTTTTGTTCGATTTCAGCTTTGGCTTGACTAGCTTGATCTACATTATCAACCCTATGATAATAAAAATAGATTATTTTGTTATATTTTTTAACTTCATATAATAATTAAATAATCAAAGTGTCTAAAAATAAAAATATTAATAAATCTAATATTTTAACGTCACAAACTAATAAAAAATAACTGAATGCTTTAATTCTGATTGAATAATACACTTAAGTGTTTATGATAGTAATATAAAAGTATTGAATTGTTGTTAATATAATAGTAATATGTTAATTAATACTAACATATTATATTATACAATAAGAATGTAATTGATTAAACAATTCACAATAAATGCAGTCAAGCATAAAAATAGAATTAAAACTGACTAGAAAAAACTTTTATAAATGTCCACTTTTAAACGTAATAATGTAATTGATTCCAAATAAAAATAAACGATGCTCACTTCAGTCCTAATGTAACTTCTTTCCAAATATATCTTGATTCATTAGTATCTTGTTCGGCAACTTTACGTACTTTTTTTTTTATTACATCTATCGCTTTTGTATTAACGAACATTTCAGTTTTCTAAATTAAAAACAATTTAGAATATACAACCAAATAATTTTAAATTACAAATTAAAATAACTTAATAATAATATACTAATACTCACACCATCAGCCCATTTAGCTTCCATAGAACCATTCCATTCACCAGAGATAGAAAGAAAAGACTTTTTTGTCTTGGGTCCAAATACTTCTGCAGTAATACGATGTTTTTTCCCACCATAAAATGGTTTAGTATGGAATTCAATATCACAATGGTAACCAGTTTGTGGACATGTTATAGTTACAGACCCACCTAACTCAATCCATGGCACAGTTAGTATCGATCTATAAAAATCATAAATTGTATAATTATAACACGCATATTTTAACAATTATTGAACAAACATGCCTGCCATAACCACTTGGGAATGTTGAAATGTATTCTTCTTTATGTTTTAATAACCTTACGATTCCCTGTCCTACATGGTGTACAGCAACAGATAAGCCAAGAAACTTAGATTTCGTCCAAACATTTGCACAAAAAGTTACTTTTTTTTTCTTGTGTTCGGCATAGAATGCTGATACTGAAAAATATTAAAATAAATATATTTTTGAACGTGTTACTCGAATATAAGGCATTATATGAGTATTAAAATGATAAGATAAACTAGAATTTATTATTAAGTCACTCGTCAGTTTGAATAATTAAATTTTTATAGGAACTTTTATAAACATATATAATTAATCTTACTAGGAGGATGATGAGAAACTTGTTCAGCGAGAAATATCAATTGATCAGAATCTGTCCATGGTAAAGGATTTTCTTCTTCAACTGACGTAGATAGGTTTGAACATTTGTCAGTCAAAATGTTGTTGGCTGATTCTGATTCTACAGTTGTAACTCCAGGTACATCCCAATGACACCGGAATATTTCACCAAGAATGGGATTATAAGGTTTTTTTGCAACAGCAGAATTTCGTCCAGCATGATACGAAGATAAATACCAACGAACAATTTGAACCATTCGTTCTTCGGGTGTTTTTAAATCATTTGCTCTGTACAAAAAAAATATTTCAATATAAAATAAATAATAGCTATAAAAGTAAATAAATCATGTTTAAAACTGATTAAATCAACAAATAGAAACAAAACAACTTACTTGAGAAATAAATCTGGATGAGCTAAATAATCGGCATACATTTCTAATAACGAACGTCGTTCTAATATAAACGTAGGTAGAGCGACTTTTGTTAAATCCATACCTATTTTCACTTGTGATATAAGATGTGTAACAACTGAACCCTGCATAGTTACTGAAAAAAAAAATTATAAACATAAATTACCGAAAAAATTTTTTAAATTAATAATAATTTTTTTACCATCGGATTCGTCTTGATCTTCATAAATAGCTGAAAGAAAACAATATTTATGAAAATTACAACGAAATAATAAAACCATTTTTTTATAAATAATACCATCATAATTTATAGATCCATCTGAATAAGTAGGTATTTCATTGTCTTTACTATTACTATCCCTTTTTTTTGTCATATTTAGAATGTTTCTGTCATTAGTATCTATAGACATTTGGTTTAAATCGGAAGATCCTGAATGAGCCAAGTTACCAGAATTTTCTGAAATTGAATCACTTCCACTACAAAAAGCAAAAAACAATTTTAATAATAGTATAATATTTTAAGGGGTTTATTTAATTTGGCGGTAAACAGATTAAATAAAATAAGTATAAAAATATTTAAAAAATTATTTGCATCACATTTTGACAGATATAATAATAAATATAAAAGTATAAAAATCCTTCAGTTTTTATTTTTACCTACTTTATTTATATTAAGATTATATTTTGTGAAAATGTATAACTGATTAACTAATTAATGAATAAGTAATGTAAATTTATATACATTAAACACTAACATTAATATATCATTACAGATATGCAATTTTCATTATATAAATATATATAATCAACAAATAGAAAACATTAGACACATGCACTCAACGTTAATAATTATTCGTATTTTGTTACCTTTTTCGTAACAATTTATTAATTATTATTTATCGTAATATTATAAGAATATATATTACAAATTGGGAACTATAAACTTTTCTTACAACAAACTACCTGTCTGTCCATATTAAACTCTGTATTAAAATAAAAAAATTTCACTTTTAAAATAAAATAATGAAAATCGATAATTTATTGTAAAATTTTAATATGTATATTCCATTGTATTTAATTTAAAAAAAAAATAATACAAAAAGAATAAAAAATAAAGAGCAAAAATAAACTAATTGACAATAATATATTTTGATTATAAAAATCACCATTAAATTTAACCATAGAAGAACAAAGATAAAATATTATTTATAATAAAAGGATTAATATAGCGATTTATCAAATAAATTAACAAACGTATACATTAATTCAGTTAATCAACTTATTGAAACATAGATGTATAATAAACAATGTTATTAAAGGGTTCGCTATATATATAGGGCGAAAAATGAATTGTATTAAAGTAGATGAGAACTTTTATGTAAACTTGTAAAACTTCTTTGTTTATTCGATTATCGTTGCTCGATTAAATCTCAATCAATTTCATCAAAATTTCATTATATGGTAAACTTATAACCTTTGGCTTTGTCCCATGTTGGCAGATATTACTGATTCTGAATTCCCGGGTGAGGTATTAGCCCAATTCCAAAAACGGGAAATCATCGGTACAGCTAGAATTGTCGAATTAATAATAATTTTTTTTTTTTTTAGTCACTAACGCATTTTTTGAAATAAGAAAATAAGAAGTATTAAGAAGTAAAATTCACCAGTCACCAATCACCGTTTAAAAAATACTAGATAATTAATGATAAGACGACGAAATACGAAAGGCCAGTAATCGATTTTGATAGAAATTTTATATAGGTATATATATACACGAGTATTCAAGACGAATATATAATAGTTACACGAATCGTGATTACGTTGTGATAACAATTCAAGGACGTAACACTAATCATCTGATTCGATAACATGTAGCGCTCTAACGGAGATAATAAACCTGACGAGATAAACACCAAGGGACTTTCGAAAACAATTCACGTTCGGTTTTTATATTTACCGTGAATAACGTACACTTGAACCGATACTAATTTGGGATTTGTGAGGCTGAAATAAAATTATCTAACACTTACCTGGCAGGTATTCGGTTTTTGTATTTTCGTCGCATCGCAGGCACCGGTTCCATTTGTCTCGGTTTTGAAAATTCTTCTTCGTCTTCGTAAGCATCATAGAAGTCATCTTCAGAGGAAGAATATGAAACATCTGGAATGTCTAACAACACGAAACCATTAGTTCATCGAAATATCAAAAAAAAAAATGCATAACAAACACTATCAAAGGACTAATAATAATGTTCAGTTGATTTCACTTTAATATCATTATGTATTACCATTGTCTATAGATTGCGAATCTAGCCTAGGTCGTTCTTCACAATCTACTCCAAATTCGATACTACCCGTATCTCCTGAAAGTAAACGCCCAAATTTCGATTATTATTAGTAGTAGTAGTAGTAACATGGAATACATATTACAAACAACAAAGTTTATCTACCTTCTAAGCTAGGGAAATCATAATCTGTGGAAACAGATGTAGTTCTATATGATCCGTTAACAGGGAATGCAGTATTCTGTGGACATAAAACATCGTTTATCACAATTTAATTCATACTAGTCACGGTTTTATTTTTAAAATAAAAATTTTACTAAAGAATCACCTTAGCTATTTGTAACATCACAATTGAATGCTTAACTTGGTCCATAAGTTTCTGGAAGGAAAACATGTTTGTTAAAACGTTTTCTAGAAAAAACTAAGACTACTAACTTATTCGTATTTTAAAATGTAGTTTTATATACTTTGTTAAAAATTATAATTATAATACACATAATATATTATTCATGCGTGTACTTGCAACATATTTAATTGAAGAACCAAATTTTTTTTTTGTGTAATTATATACACAGTTATTTTTCCAACTGAAGATTTAACAAAATAGATTGACACTGACATTTTTTTTATACATTAACGTTTTATAATGATTTGAGTAAATATAATAGTAAAGGAGAGAAAATAAATAATAAATATTTACATTTGTTTCTGAAATGATATATTCACATTGTGCTTTGTCTTCCTCGCACATTGAACTCATTTTTACATCCAAATTCTGGAACAAAACAAACACACACGACGCGAAATTATGAAATAATTATAAGTCAATAATAAACGTCTAAATTTGAATTATTTAAACCTTGGTTTGTTCAATTAGAAGTTGTAAATATGCGTCAGCTTCTCCCAATTTCTTATCGAAACATTCCAAAGTAGGCACAACGGCGTCATTGTTTACCTATCAAC
This sequence comes from Geopemphigus sp. TES_GeoC_2020, assembly GCA_025469175.1. Taxonomy (NCBI): domain Eukaryota; kingdom Metazoa; phylum Arthropoda; class Insecta; order Hemiptera; family Aphididae; genus Geopemphigus; species Geopemphigus sp. TES_GeoC_2020. The sequence continues at coordinate 34,848 of JAIPRN010001018.1, forward strand.
AAAAATGAATTATCTATATCGTAAATTCGTAGTCACGAATTTTATTTTAAATATGTCACATTTTTACGTACAACGACGGATACCTTTATTCTCACTGATGGTTTACAAATACTTAAACATCGACCCATCATTTCTATGTTTATATATTGAATTTGATTGTACACTACGCGTTTCACATACATTTAGTTTAATGTTATAATATTTATTTTCGATAGTTTCATTCCTAACACACATACATGACGACTAAGGGTTAAGCTAAGTATTTATAAACAGTACATACATATATATGTATATGCCATTTACTTAGTTCAAAAAAATCAATAAACACACTAGAACTAAACGGTTCAAATTTCCGTTGGAAGACTGGGTATGGTATATCGTCGTAAAATAATACAGGGACAATTAAGGTCAGAATTGGATTAGTGCAACCAGTGTTATGTTTTGTGTATTATACTTGCGCTTCCGCGCTGGTAATTTAATAACGTACCTTTTTTAAGATATATGTTTTCTTATTGTACGGGTAAAACAAATAATGGTTTACGTAACGGTTGAGTTTTCAATTTACCGTAATTTCGGAGCGTCTTCAATAATTTATTTGTATGTTACATCGCGTTACAACCATATTAATTATTTATACGTACGCGTATTTTTGACGCTTTGTACGTGCGAGTTCGAATTCCACCCTCGTCTCCCGAACGTTAGCATTTACGAGTTCGGACAATAGTACAAATTCGAGAAAGTCGTAAGCGCAATATTTTAACACTATGATTAACCGTTCTCATTCGGCAGCGGAAAGCCCGATATCGATATATTATAATTCGTAACGAGTGGTTCAATAATACTTAAATAATATGATGACATATTCTCTGGGTGTGAAACAATAATGTAAAAAATATGAACGTAAATATTTCAGTAAAAATGTTCTATTTACGTATTCATTTTAAATATTGTAAAGTACTTTTTCGGTACTAAAAGAACTTAATTCAATTAAAACGTAATTTTATATACTCAAATTTTAAAGGAAAATCGTTGTTTATTATCTATTATTCTACTGTACATAATCGATGAAGCAATAATGTATAAATTAACATTCGCTTAACCTAACAAGGTTAATAACGTAATAAATATAAATTGAATAAAAAAAATATATATTGATTTTCAAGAAATTAATATACGCCAAAAACTGTATGTTACGAAGTTATTGTAATACAACATATACATGTACGACGTTCGTAATTAATTAAAACATGTATTCAAAATATAAGTAATGTTATTTTTACGTTTTAAATATTATTAAATTAAAAAGTTCTACTTCTTCTAAATATCTGATTTAAAAATTGATTAAAATTTAAAATGATAATTACGCGCGGGCCACGAATATAATATATGTACCAAATTACGTAAATATTTAAAACGCATTACAGTTTTATATAACGTCAGTAGTAATTTTTCTTAAAATATTCATATGCTAAACGAGGCAAAATAAATTAATATTACAATAAAGCAACTGACTTTGGCAGAGTTGAGCATATGTTTACGAAATTAATTGAAAAAAATTATTTGCATACTTGAAAATTTATTTTCGAATCGTTCAAATTGTTTTATAATTACATATCGAGTTGTATTTGTAAAATTGTGACTAGATATTTTTCATTTAATTGGAAAACTTATAATTGTACGTAATTACACAAAACTAATATAATATACTTGTAAATTACATATAATTTACAAAAAAGTGAATCGTGAAAATTATTTGAAATATGTTATTAAAATTGTTAACGTATTTAATTTTGAAGTGGTTTTGTTATTTTAATAATTGTTGTTTTTTTTTTTGTTCATTTAAAATTATTCAACTATCATAGTTTTACTAGTGGTTAATAAAAATAAAAAAAATACTACAAACGTAAATGTTTGTAGAAAAATTTATAGAAAAACACTTCATCGATGGCGATAAGTTAAGTATTTTATTTATATATATATGACAATAATATGAAAGTATTTTGTTTGTTTAATAATAATAGAATACGAAAAGTATAAAATTATATATATACACTATTATGTACTTAAATTCATATGTGTGATTATGATGGCAGAAGGCCGAAGCTTCGACGATTTTAAAAACGCCAATATTTACCAATAGATTCATGGTGTATGTTGTTTGCGGATGATATTGTGTTGGTAGGAAAAAGTACGGAGGAAGTTAATCAAAGACTCGATGTGTAAAGATTAACTCTGTAAGAGAAGGGATCAAGGATTAATAGAAGTAAGACAGAGTACATAGAGTATACGTTTGAGGAAAAGGAACAAATAGATGAAGCGAGAAGTGAAATGACAATAGATGTGGACGAGATAAAAGAGGTTGGATGTTTCAAGTATTTAGGGTCCTTTGTATAAAAGAACAAGGGATTTTACGAGGATGTGAAGCATAGGATTAGATGTGGATGGATCAAATAGAGAGAAGCATCTGATGTCTTGTGCGATAAAAAAATTCCAATGAGGCTAAAAGTTAAGTTCTAGAAGAGTGTAGTGAAATCAGCTATGTTGAATGGTTTAGAGTATTGGGCGGTAGACAAGAAAATAGAACAAATAATGAGCGTAGCCGAGATGTGAATGCTTAAATGAATGAGTGGGTTGACAAGAGAAGTAGGATAAGAAATGAATATATAAGGGAAGCATATGAGTAGCGTCGATTATGGATAAAATGAGGGTAAATAGACTTAGATGGTTTGGTCATGTTATGAGGAGAAAAGATTCGGAAGCAATAAGAATAGTTATGGAATTGACCGTGGAAGAAAGAAAAGGAAAGGGAAGACCAAAGAAGAAGTGGTTGAACGGGATTAAGTGTGATATGAGAATTGCGGGTGTGTGTGTGAATGATGTGGGAGATCGAGTGGAGTGGAGGCTGAGGACCAAGGTGGCTGACCCCAAATAGCTGAGAGAATAAAGCGAGGAAGAAGAATATTTACCAATAGAAGAACAATACTTAAGCAGAAGTATAATATATTCTAGATACATTATTGTTTATATTATCCTCATTTTAAGTAAACAGGTTAAATATGTCATTAATTTTTATTAAGTTTTTGATTATATCACACAAATTCTATACGTGTAATATGCGACGTTTAAAATCAATATATCTTATTAATCACTTCTTTTCATTATTTTAGTTAGGAACTAACACAACATTGGTTTATAAATGAATGGTTGTAAACGAAAATTACTATACTTCACGCTCACAAAATTTGGATTTAAAGATATATTCGCCTTCCTTCTTTACTATCAGTGCAACACCTCCGATTACAAAAATTAGGCTGCTAAAATTGTTTGGCGCCGGTTAATAAAATTTGCTATACTGTGGTTGAAGTCTGATCACGTCTATGTGTCTTAACCATTACGTTAAGTGTCACGTTACAAAGTTTTTTCTTCGTCAAAACACGTATATTGGTTCATAAATTACGTTAATTATATTTTCTTCGATAATATTTTATTTCGTTATTTAAGTTATATTATAAATACCGAGTTGTTTATTTTAAAATGTATTTATTAATAAAAAAAAAAATTACCTACCTGAATTTGATTAACTCTATATCCGTACAATTGTTTTTGTATGGTATCTTCCAACGCCCGTATCCAAAGTTCTCGGTCAGCACGAGTCCTAGCTTGAAAATGGAATGTTTTGCTGTCCACCGTTACGGTAAATGTGAGATTATCTTCATCGTCGATGCCAATCATCGCTCCTTTTAAACGAACACAGCCTCGGCGTACACCTCGGACCATTTTTTCCCGAGACTAAAATTCAAAATATATACGTCTCGTTCAATTCAGAAACTGACGGCGTTTTAACAAAAATATATAAGTTTAAAATTATACGGAATATTTTCGGTAAATTATAAATTAGCGGCATATCGACATACATTATTTTGGATACAAATAAATAATTGTTTAATTCACATACTATTCGGGTATTTAAATGTTAAAAATACGGGGATCAGAATTAATTTAGACGATATTCAAATTTAGCAATTATGTGTACACACACACACACAAATATGATAAATAAAATAACGTGTCCACATTAAAGTACTTATGTACTATTAATATCAATATTAGTCATTTATATACTGGTATTTTATTTTGTAATATTTTGTATTAGATATTGAATGAATCAACGAAACATATAACGATACCTAAGTGAATTTTTACAATAAAAGATCTTTTATTCTTACGAAATTACTGGAATACCCGACTGACGTTAAGGTCTTTGACCTTAGATTTAATTCATGAATCTTTGATGAGCAGGAAATAATGTCTTCTTGAACCTTGAATAGTATTGCATATATTAAAGGCATTTTCTCGGATTTTATTTCAGATAACATTGAGTCGATCCACGATCGAATATGATCGACGACGAGTAACTAGTTGAAATTATTTCTAGTTCGAATATAGATTTCTTTTGATTTTTATAAAATTATAAAAACAGTGATTACAATTAACCTAATTCACAAATCAATATAATCATTAATGGGTGTTCTTTAAACCAATTTATACAATAAATTGCATTGTGTTTATTAATATTTCGATAAAAATGACGTTTATGACGTTTTTTGAGTACTTAGACACGAAGATGAACCCAGGTGAGAATATTAATATTTAATAACTTTTAAAATTACTTTAACAAATTATGTATTTTAGACTGGAGGACTAAAGACTGGTTAATGATGTCAACGTCTGCAATTCCTATATTTTTAAGCGTAACGTACATTATTTTTGTTAAATTTGTTGGTCCCAATTATATGGCAAATAAAAAACCTTACACACTTCGAACCGCACTGGCAGTCTACAACACAGGGCAAATATTGGCCTGTATATATCTTACTATCGAGGTAATACATGTTTGGTATTTACGATATTTTTTCGATTATAAATTATATATTAAATTTTTAGTATTTAAAAACGAAACCGCAAATGGGGTGCGATCCAATAGATATTTCCGATGATCCAACAGCTTTATACGTAAATAGCTATAACATTTATTTACATTATCGTGCGATGATACATTATAATTACATTTTTAGGCAGCCAAACTAGTATGGTGGACGTCGATTTTAAAATTATCGGAATTCATTGAGACTGTGAGATCCCTTTTATTAGAATATATTTTTATTATTACGTGTACTGTGTATGTTTATGTCCACGGACATGTTTGATTATAAATCCAATAACTAAAACATGATAGTACGTTAATATTTTCGCAGGTTTTTTTTGTACTTAGAAAAAAACAAAATCAAGTATCAGCACTTCACATATATCATCATATAACTACGTATTTTTTTATATGGATCGCCACAAGGATAAATCCAGGTAAACAATAAATGTAATTATTGTATTTCTAGGAGAATTGATTTCGCGTCTAAAAACTTAAAATTACACATTTTATTAAGATCAATATTACCGCAATTTGTGAAAATTAATATTTCCGACGAAACTCAAAATTATGCTTATTATAAAGAAAAAAATTAATTTTACGAAATTTTTTTTTTCGTAAAATTATCAAAGAAATTCAGAGTTACGATCTATTTCAAATTAATTTATAAAATACTACAAGGGCTTAAATGCGTCCAACAAATATTTTAAAAACATATCATTGTAAAATAAATGGGTTTATCTCGATAATGATATAACAAGTAGAAAACCGACATACAAATGTCATATTTATATTTTATAACAATTTACAAACATATTTTATTTAATCCGCAAATAAATGCACGAGAATATATTTGATATAAAAATGTTTACTCAATAATTCTAACTGAAATACCTACTCGATGTCATTTATTATTTTATTAATGATTTAGTATATAGTCGTCCTAAATAACCTACCCTAAATCGAACGTCCACCATTTTCATCAATCAATAGTTTTAAATTTTGAACACGGGTATACTCACTCAAAACGTTATGAATTGTTATTATGAAACTAATGTTACATATTTGAAGACAAATAATAATAGACAAAAGCAGTTTTCATAAAAACAAATTATCGTTAATTTTGAATTAGTTCGCTATACTGATATCCAGAGTATTTAGATCGATTTCAACTTACATTCGATGTGTGGAATTATATCTTCGATTAACGCATTATAATTATTATTATTATTGTTTAATTTAATATTTTTGTTTTTATCTTTTAGGCGGTATTGTACGGATACCCGTCATGCTAAATAACATGGTTCACATGCTCATGTATTCGTACTATTTATTATCATCCTTGGGTCCAGGAATACAACGCAAAATTAACAGTTACAAGAAGTACATTACTATCATACAAATGGTAAAAATTTTTAATTGTTTACGTCACGATAGGGGACAAAATGCACGTATACTAAAATAAATGGGTTACTATTCTTAATTAGACTTTTAAAATTAGTTTCGGAATTACACTAAAACATTATAAAAAACACGAGTTTTTATGTTCCTGTAATTGTTATGTTGCCGACAATTTTTTAATTTTTTTCGTCCGAGTTCCGTTGAATATATGCATGCATAAAACTAACATCGTTATACACAAATTATTAGCATATTCTATATGTAACTATATTTTAATGCAGTTGTATACATACGATTAATATTGACCCTTGGGGTTTATTTTTTAGATACAATTTTGTTTCTTGATTGTCAACTCGTTATTTTATTTGGCTCCTGACTGTGGAGTGCCCAGTATTTACGGATGGATATTTATCCCGAACGTGTTTATTGTATTTTACATGTTCTACGATTTTTACAGAAAATCATACACAAAAAAACGTACTGACCACCGTAACGATACAAAAATTCACAAACATAGTAATAATAATAATAACAATAAGATTAAAAAAAAACTGTAAATGGAATTTTTTTGTTTGTATTCAATAAGGGAGAATACAGATATTTTGTATCAATAATTTAATTGGAGGACATTGTATCAATAAATGTACACGCTTCTCATATATTTATCCTTTGACGAGTTAATTTTACATCAACGGTTACATTCAATAAGTTTGAACTTACAACTTAACGTATTATTTAACAACATGTATTATCATAATAATTTTCCATCAATATTTTCTAAGTAAAAAACCAATTATTTTTTTAAATATAATAACATATATTTTCATAAACACGCAAAGTACATTCAATATAAATAACTGTAACAGAAAAAACACGAACGCGTAACTGTTATAATCAATTTATAATTTAAATTATATCGTATAATTATTATTTAAAACAATTGGAATTGTAGGTATTTATTTTAAATAAATATATTTTTTATAATACCTATTAGATTTGATAATTAATTAATTCTATACAATTTTCGCAATAAAATTAAAAGGCTAGATATGTGGCAATATAAATAAATACCTTTGGTTTTTTCCTATATCGTATAACGTAAATTAAAAACAATGGCGTGGAAACAATTTACGATCTAAATTTGCAATAATAAAACCATAATGTATGTGATTTTAATTATATTATTATTCATAATTTATAAAGTTTTGAGGTCATAAGTCATGCGCGATGCTTAGGATTAATTTGTTATAACTATTTCGATATTATTTTATTAATTGTATGTATAAAATCATATTGTTATGTTAATAATTAGTTCTAAGAATATTTTAAATAAAATAATTTGGTTATTAACTGTATATAAGTAGATTTAAATAATGCAATTTTTTTATTTATACAATATATATATTATCCATACTATTAATACGATTATAATGAATACATTCTTTAAAATATAAAATAACATTTATAAAAAAAAATTGTTTTTATTCAACAATATAAACATATTCAGTAATTTTTGGTTCTTATAAATTTCAAAATATATTTTTCAAATATAAGGTGTCATTATTATAATTTAAATAGGAATATGATTATTTTCTTATCATTTATATATTATTGTGTATTAAGTTAAACAAACGTAGTGCAAAGTTGCATAAATAATGTTTATACGACACTATATACATACAAATACTACGTCCATATTCATGTATTTATTGTAGTAAAGTAACAATCACTAAAATCATTGTTTTGGTTTTAAACATATTAATTATACAGCAACCTAAATGTTTTTTCATGACACGAGGAAGTTACGCAAAGATATGTACTTTCGAAAAATTTAACTACTAATGTATTATGTTAATTAAATTTAAACTAAGTAGGCGGGGAGATATAAAATATGTCTACTTAAATAAAAATTATTCACTATATTAATTAACACGTGTCGCATAGGTGGCGACACTCTAGTTTAATTTTATGATTGAGAATTTATTTTTAGGGTAGTTTTACGAATATTTTTTTATTAATATAAAATATAGTTAAACAGACTTTTTACCGAATTTAGTTTCATGGAGGTGACGAAACAATTTTTTAAAAAGCTTGATGCTTTTGTTGATCAGTACGGAGGTATGTAATATTTTATACAAAAATAAATCTAGACTACATACAAAAAACTTACTTAATAATTGGTAGGTATAGATGTTACAGTAGATAATTTACTCATATTAATTATTTATTTTCTTAAATTTCAATATAATTAAAAATCTTAAAATTATAAACAGAGCGTATGAGGAGTTACAATTAGTTTTACGATCTCGTTTATTTAATCATTTTTTTGTTATTGAAAACCTTTTTAAGAGACAATTGTTTCAACTATTAAATATATGTATTAGAAATTGAATACATATAGTACTTCTAAAGAGGTTATATTTTAAATTCTTGAAAATTGTGGACATAAATATTTTGAGGTGAAACAATTATCATTAGATAATATTACTTTATACGAAATAATTTATTTAAACTCGAAATAATAGCGCATAATATATTTCTATTATTTCCTATATTGTTATGAAATAATAAATCTCACAAATATGTTTTACTTTTAATTCCAGAGAATACACATAATAAATTAATTTTTTTTCGTTGTATTCTTACATATGAAAATTCAATGTTTTACCGATAATTTTAATATAATTCTACTTTATTAGTTTTATTACGTTTATCACCAATTAATTAAATTTTCTAGTAGGTAAATATGCATATAGAGTGTATCACGATAATTCTATATATTTAAATGTATTAAATTATCGTGATACACACTGTATGTAAATTATAAACGTTGTTTCATAATATCGATATTTAAACACTAGTCAGTTATTAATATCTACAATCACGCAAAACTAACAAATATCTTTAATTTGTTAAAAATAAAATAACGATTATTATTTTAAAACTAATAATTCATTTATTTGATGGAATTTCAATTATTTTCTCTAAATAAATATAAAAATTAGAGAGGAATATTAAAATTGCTGACAAAAATGTAGGAATTTATAATAACAACTTACAATTATACAGTATTTAAAAATATTCAAATTATTTTTTTCAGCGCTAGTCGTTAAATTTAAGTAATTAATACAATAAAAACACCACAGAATTCTAGAAAACAATTTTTGTATTGCATTTAAAAATATTAATACAACTGTATAATAAGTAACGTTTAAAAGTCAAATAAATATGTACCTAAACAAAAACAAAAATACGAATAATATAACGAGATTAACTAATAAAATCAAGCATTCATATATTATTCAAATATTGTTTTAAAATTATAGTCAACGGTATATTAAAAGTATATCTTAAAACGCTGTTAATACGTTCATATTTAGAGCGAAATATTTGAAAAAGTGGGTTTTCGATTTTTATAAAAAACGAATTTTTGTGGTTATAACCATTAAAATTATAGTATGTATAATATCATACACACACATATATATATATATATATATATGTATACTATAATTATAGTACACACGATACATATATTTCTGAAATAATATTACGAAAACTACTTGAATTGTAAATATTAATATTAAACCATTTCTATATATAACTATGAGCATGTACAATTAAAAAATAAGTAGTTGTAAACATATTTGAATACCTTTTTGGTGAAAGTATTCGAACACATTTTAATTATTAGTTTTAATGCATTTTTTAGATCCTAGAACTAATGAATGGCCTATGGTTCAAGGAATGACAACTGCATTAGCATGTGTCTTAGTTTATTTATATTTCGTCTTATATTTAGGACCGAAATTTATGGAAAATAGAAAACCATTAAATTTATTACCAATTATCAGGGTTTATAATATAATCCAGCTGATAGCATGTATAGTAATTTTTTATATGGAAAGTATTATTTTAAATTAATAATCGTTTTTCTTTCACGAACATTTAAATTAACAACGCATCATGGTCTCATAATTTTAGATTTTGATTTCTGGGTGGACGACTAAATATACTCTCGGATGTGAACCTGTTGATTTTAATGCACCACATTCAAATCGAGTAAGTAAAAAACATACAAGACTTTAAATACACAATATGTTGGTTTTGACATAAAATTAACAAAAAGTATATGTATCTATTATTTATAACTGATTTTTAAGTATGTCTGAAATAATTACAGAATACGCAACAAACTGTTTTATTTTTTAGTTAGCCAAACTGTTTTGGTGGACATACATGTTAAAATTGGTCGAATTTGTCGAAACAGTAAGTATTATTTTTAAAACGATAAATAACGAGTGTTAAATTTTACTAAGAGCGATTTTCACAAATAACTTTATATAGATTATTATTTTATTATTTATTCGCGACGAAATTTATGGTTATTTTGTAATAAAATCTATATGATGTAATTTCAGATTCAAATAAATTATTGAAATTTCACCATACCACCTATAATCAAATCAAATTAAAAAAAAAATAAAAATTGAAAATATTTTTGAATTTTAATATTCAAATAATCGATAATTAATTAGAAAATCAATAAAATGATATTATATATGATAGTAAAATAAATGGGTGCAAAATGTTGATCTATAATTTTAAATGCAATATATACTTTTTATAAATAAATTTTAACCATTAAATTTATATTAGCCGAAATAAAATTTTTCATCTTCTATTTTTAAGTACTATTGTGACTTTGTATATAAAGCATTAATCTATATTCTAAGAATTGAATAAAATTAATAGAGTAAATATGAAAGGAATATAACATTTAACAAAAAATAATTTTGTATTATCTGTGATTTTATCTTCATTTCTGTCAAATGTTTAAATTATAATTAATAAGATAACTGTTAAATTTGTAAATAACTGCATATAATTTAATAAGCAACAAAATCATCACATTTAAATATTTGATTAGCCTAAATTATAATATTAGGTTTATATGTAATATGTATAATAAAAAAATTTTCAGGCATTTTTTATACTACGCAAAAAAACCGAACAAGTTTCTGGACTTCATGTTTATCATCATGCATCTACATTTATTTTAGCATGGGCAGCTGTAAAATACTTTCCAGGTAAATACTAAATATATAATTTTTATACTAAATCCCAAAAATATCATTTATATTTAATTATTATGATAGGTGGCATGGCTTCTTTCCCAATTTTGGTAAATTCAGTTGTACATATTGTTATGTATGCTTATTATCAAGTAGCAACAATGGGACCACAGTGCCATAAATATGCAGCAAAGTATAAAAAATATGTGACTATAATTCAATTGGTAATTATTTATAAGGCAAAACTGAATTATTGGAATTAATGTTTTATTTTAAATGTTTTATAGGTACAATTTATTATTCTTTTAGTACATACATTACAAATTATATCATCAAATTGTCCCATGCCAGATTTGTACTTATATGGAATGATACCAGATGTCAGTGTATTGTTCTATTTATTTTACAAATTTTATAAAAATACATACAATACCAAAATAAAAAATATAGGGCTCAAATTTGCAGAAAAAAACAAATAAACATTTAATAGTAAAATTGTTTATTTTTGTAATAATTTATAGGTATTTTTTTGTATAATTATGAAATCTAAAAAATGTATTATTTTTTTGTTTACACGATACATTGTTTAATAATTAATACTTTTTGTGAATTGACTTATAATTTCATTAAGTGTACCTATATCTTATAATTTAGATATACCTATTTTAGATATCAGAAATTTAAATATAAATATAATTTAGCAACAACAAAAGTAAAACATAATTTGGTTTCTAGTTGAACACATTAATTTTAATTTATCAACAAATTAATTGTAATATTTTGTTAGAATAAATAAGATATATATACTAGAGTTTACAAAAAAACATATTCATTTAAAGAATAACACTTAGGTAACTTAGGCCCCCTTCTAATATAATATATTTACTTTAATGCTTATTACTTACAGTATAATATGATAATGTTCCTGAAATATCATCAAGTACACACCAACGATACTGCCATCCTTTAACAACATTTGTCCATTTGCTCAATATGCCTTCCATTCTAGTTCAATTATTAAAAGTAATACATAAATACTAATACTAATGGAATTTAAGTGTTCAAATCTAGTTTCATTGTATACAATTTAAAAAAAGATATTGGTCGAAATGGTTTAAATATTAAATAATAATGGTAAAAAATCTAAACGAAACAAAAATGTACTTCGGCAATAGCAATAACGAATAATAATCTAAAGTATAAATAGTATAATAAATATAAATTATAAATTACAAACATAAATCTAACAAAAAATAAATATATTGCACTGAAAACTGATAACCGCTATCTACAATTTATAGCCATAAAATATTAAAACTGCTAGAAAGCAAAAAGTAGTAGTCTATAACCAGAAGATATATACAGTGTGTCCAATTTAACTATTCAAAATATTTAAACGTAATAGACTACGAAATTTAAGGACGAAGCCCGATGGTTTTTTTTTTAAATAAAAACGAGAATTTAATAAGATAAAGAGTAATGGATTCGGGTTTACGTTGTTATACCCACGATGCAACGTTTTAATTCTCGAACAAATACCTTACAAACGTTGAGGCAATATTTTATTTAGTTAGAAAAAACGTAAAAAAAATATTAAAAGCGAATACAAACGAAAATAAACATTACGTACCGATTGATTATCAATTAGCGACGACGTCTTGAATTATATGTAAATATTACTGTTAAATGGTCTGTTCCATTTTCCGGTTGACTCTCTTTGGGGACATAAAAATGTAGTTTTTCCAAATATACCCAGTAATTTCTCTCGTTATTTACCTACGGTTCGACAGAAAACATTCCGTAGCGCAGTTTGTGGGTTCTTTTCCAACCGATTGTCTCCAAAATTCTTCGATTCCGACACGTCCGTATAATTTTTACGTCTTTCCACCCGCTTATAATCGATATTGTCGGTAACAATGTTGTAAATTCGTAAATCCGATCCGTCGTAGATTGTAACACAGCCCCGCGGCGATGTTGACTTTTCGCACGTGAATCCGTCGGTAATATATTGTTTGACGGCGCTTTTTTCAGCGTCATTCGGCAAATTGCTTTTTAAATCATCGTTTGTTTTTATAATATACGTACGTGCGCGAAGTAAGAATTAAAAACGTATGAAAAAATCTCAAATAAACACGCCCTTCGTTCGTTTCCAGCAACGTTCCGCTCTGACGTCCGCGTTCACGGCGGACAATGCGCGAACGTAATAGAAAACGGACGCCGTGAACGCGGTCCGGCCTAAAAACGGTATACGCGCTACTCCCGCGGAAATAGTCATTGTCGGGTGTAACCGGTCGGTGCAATTTCATTACACGTCTATTATGACGACGACCCACGTTATCGTCTCTTAGGCGTCGTGCGTTTAGCACGTTTGCGTGAATTCACGCGTAAATCGTTCCAATTACGGTCCGACGACGATAACTAAATCGGTTTAGCCGGAACGCGGTACTTAACCGAATGCCGCCGGGGTCCGATGACGAAACAAACGCAATTCGATTCGGTCGGAAATTCGGCGATCGCCGACGACGGTTCGCGTACGGGTTAGGAAACGGCAACGTCAACGATTGAAACGCGCCGTATCGACTCGAGATTATCCTAGAACGACGAAAATATCGAATTACGCGTATACATCGTTATATATTGTACGTATTTATTCGTACATCGGTAAATAACATTCGTACGATAACGTCGGCCGTGGTATTCGGGGCGTCGTTTATTTCGCGTTCGTACGTTATTTCGTTGCGTAGGTTAAACGTACACGGTTTGTCTGCTTTGGATAATGGTGGACACTGTTTTTCGTTCAACTCGGCACAAAAATGACGATCGGTGTTTTAGACTCGGAGTAAAAAATATTAAATATGTAGGCCACCGTTTTTATATACGTATACGGTTAGTTAATGATAATTGTCGGCTTAAATTGTATTAATGAATAAGCGAGTTTCTGTTCCGTTTCTATTTTTTTGGTATTCTTTTTTTTTCAACAAAACGTCGTTAAATATTTCGTTACAACGTTTTAATAATTATACAGAATTTTAAACACTTTATTATTTTTCTAGCCGGCGTATAAATTGGTGTCAAAATAGAAATAAGGTTTCTGCTGACAATTGTCAATTTGTCACAGCGACTATTATTATGAATGATTAAATTATAAAATATTCCGAATCTAACGTGGACGCGTTGATATAGTCTTATTTAAAAACTATGTCGGTTCGTAATCCGCAGTGATCTACATTAGAAATTTTTTATTCGTCGTTACTTTTTATTACTCCAATTTGGCTTTATTTGCTGGAGCTACAGATACAATTTAAATATATAATTAAACCGTTTGAAAAAATATATCTAACTCGATGTTATACAAAATTAATTTATACCTAAACGCTCAAATAATGATCGCATATAAAACTGGTAAATACAAATTTAGAAAACAAGGAAGACAGTTGTCTTTGTATTATTATAATATAGATCCCGAAATAACTACTATATCGTTTAAAAGGGACGTAATAGACTTTCTTTTTAAACGGAACACAGCTAAAAAATAATTTAACGAAAAAATTGTTAGGAATTCAATATAAATAGCGTCCTGAATCGTTTTAATTTTAAATTCGTTTTTTTATGACCGGTGAGTTCATATTTTAGCCTTTCAGTGTATTAACATCTATAGTTCAAATATTATATAAAAGCTGACTTTATACTGTATATTCATTTTTTTCAGATTAAAAATTGAAGAAAAAATATTCGACATTAAAGGTAAATTAACCTCAGTTACACTTAAGTTTATGCTATTTAACGATGATATTTTCCTTATTTTTTCTTTCGTCCATAATGTAAATTTATATTTTTAGTTTTATTATTGTGATTTCGATACCTAAATTTATTAATACCAAAACTAAATAAATGACAGTTCTACATCACACGAGTTTGGAAAATAAGCTACTATATTCTATAGTTATATTATAGATAAGATACATTGGTATACAGAGTGTATATATTATAAATATATGTAGCAACAAGTATGAATTATGTCCACGGGTGTTTAAATTACATATCTTTTATTTTTTCTAAATGTGTTATTGGTGTATTAAAAATAAAACATTTTCGTTTAACACTAAACAGTCGTTACGATTATATATATATATATAGATAATAGTGTAAAAACAGAAACCTTCATATTATTTGTTTTTATTTATGACATTCATCTGACACAATACAAAGTTGGTGTGAATAAACAAACACTATATGTACTTATACTAGAATACATAGTTAAAACTATATATTAACAGTCGTAAAAACGTATCTTTGCATAATATTAAATTTGTATTATAAAATTGTAATCAGATTTGAGAACACAACGTATTTTCCAATTTTCTAAAATGTATTAAAACCATTAAAAATTATATATACATAATTTATAATAATATGTCATACGATATTATAAAATTATTGTACGGCCTTTCAATTACTTTCCAAGATAATGATATGTAAAAGAAAAATATATTTCTATAGTGTATCGATTTTACTTCTAGAACGGTTCGAATAGTTGTATAAAAAATGTCTAATAGCAGCAATTATTATAATACTTCCATTATAATTATTAATAATGTTTCAACAACGATATTATAAGTAATGACAGCGAATATTTATTATGTATATTAAATGAATTGAAATTATATATAATCATATACGTAATTTATTAGCCATGTACGTTAATAATTACTTATAAATTGTTATCGATACTTACCGTACAAGTTGAATATTTTGGCTATTATTTCGTGAAAAATGCATACCTACGAATTACAATTACTAATAAAAAACAAATTACTTCTTCATATGTATTTATAGTTTTCATCAAACCAATTGATGTTCTTATAAAATGAACCCGTTTTTGTTTTTGAAAAGGATTGGAAAATACTATTACTTTTAATGCATATTCGAAGTTATAATAATAATAATACATATATAATAATGAATCACATAATAAATCAATTCGGTTAATAATAGTTACATTGTATATATAGATTATAATAATAGGTATACTTACCATAGTTCAAAATCTATATGACAATCGACACGTCAGATTTATGATAAAATAATCATAGCGTATGCTAATATTAATAAATTTTCACACTAAAATTAATATTTCAATTAAATTTATTATGACCAAACGAGTTTAATGCTGATATTTAATAATTTTATATTTTTGTGACTTGTTTTATTAATATTAATTACGATAGTTTTCATTTATTAGGAGTTAAAAAGTTATTAATATCGATTAATTTTTGAAACCAATCATCAAATAAGGCAAATTAAAAAATATATTAATTTAACAAAAGTATTTAAGTATACAATATTTATTATAAAAAGTCAATGTAACTATAACTATATTATAAAGATCTAATTTTCTAAGGTTATATGCAAAACAATTTAGATTTAATAGCTACTTCATTTGTTATTTATTGTTTTATAATCGATTTTATTAAAGCATAAAGATTATTTTTATTCTATTCAAATGTTCACGAGTACGTAAAAACATTAAACATATAGTATTGAAGCATTACACTAAGTCTTTAGATATTTCAAAAGTAATAATTCGTAGAATAAATAAAGAATTCTTAAATTTAATCTAATATAAATATATATTAAATATATTAAATGCATGTAACGAAAATTGGAGGGATTTAAGTAAAAAATTTTATATTTTAATAAAGGAATATATTGGTTTGGAACTTTGATATATTATCTATTTTAAATCCCTGTCTCCCTCATTATTTTAATAGATATATTGGAATTTTACCATATATATGTATTTGCGTTAAAAAAATAATAGAATAATGTTTATGTACAAATACATACTTTTATTATTATACAATATACGTATAGATATAGGTACTCACATATAAAGTTATAACGATCAATTTATTTAAATATAATATGTACAGCATTGGGTACGATTTAAATTCATTGTACTTAAAAAATCCAAAATATGGATTAACGTCAATTTAAAAAATACTTTCTAAATTATTTTATTTTAGAGGTTTGAAGACCTCGATTAATTATTAAAATATATAACTTTATTCTTGTAAAATTGTGTCCGTTTTCAATATACAAGAGTTTTTATATTAAATTTGTCGGGATTTTAAAATTTTATTTCTATAACTATTATTATAAATTCATCATCGATAAAAAAATTCACGAAAAACATTCATTGTTAGCGTATTTAATCATTTTGCGATATTTTACTGTCTATTGATTCTTATAAATTACGAGATATAAATATATTATATTATACAATTAAATGATAAATTCGTATTTACATTGATAATTGAAATAAAACAATTTTACAGTTCAGGCGATGTCGATTTTCTTTTAACATACCTCGCAAAATAATCGGGTCTCCAACATTTGCAACTACCGGGAATTAAAAACCAGTCGTAGTAAAGTCGCACCTGAAATAAAATATTCAATTTTGATTTAATAAAAATACGTAGAATGCATTATGCATAGATAAAAACGTTCGAATTCGTACAATATATTGAAAGATACTTGCCTGGAAACATCCAAGTTCGTCAATACCGTCACAATGGTGTTTTTTTTTCGACGTCGAAGTGGATGATTGCGACAGCAAAGGATCCGCGGGTCCTTGAGTAGCGCGTTTATGTAAATACTGTTGGTAGTTCTGAAAATCTTGTACGGAAGGAGGATCATCGCCTTGTGTCTGTGTCCTGTACACGCCACCTTGTTGTTGCTGTGGTGTAACCGGTAATCGTCGATTATTAGGAACAGACGGCAAGTACGTATCCGGATAATAAACTTCTGCAACCAACAGGCTCACCCATCTCGGCGATGAGAGACATCCACCGTCTATGTAATGGCATTTAGTTTGACTAAAAAACGAAAAAAAAAATTTGTATTCATACAATTTAAATAAAATGAATTTACATCACGTTGTTGATCGAATGTATCGATAATGATTATGAAATGGTTTATTTTTACAAAATTGTCATTTTATTTTTTTACCAACTCATATTTATTAGTAATTCCTGATAAATAGTGTATATTTATGTATACGCACGTGCATTTGGTCACTTCTACTGTTTGGGTAAAATATCCTTCATACGGTATTTGCACCACATACCGCCACATGCCCTGGTAGTTTCGCGCAAAAACTGGAGTGGCGTATTCTACTTTAGCCGGGCAAGGAGTTGGTGGCCCGTCCATAGAGCTACCGGAAGCATGAGGCGGATCACGAGTTCGGTATTCTAATTGTTCTGTTCGTCGTTGAGCCATAAGCCCGGACAATGCTTGTCCTTGTATTGCTTTATACAACATGCAAAACCTGAAGTCAAAAGAAAACCATGTCACAGATTACGCGTCATAAATCGTAGTATACGTAAATAATAAATCACAGCATACCTACGCAAATGACAATTTTGAAAGGAGAATAGAAAAAGTCGTTCAATTTAGTTAGCTTTAAGTGAAATTCGATACTTCCTCCTCAAAGTCAAAATAAAAAACGAATGTTCAATAGAATCAAAAGCTGTTTTTTTATATATTTATTATTACATATAGTCTTTTGTCTTCAATAGGTCTTAATGACTTAATTGTTTGATTTTATTTTATATAAAATTTGTATTAAATATTTTAAATATATAAATATATGCTGTAAATTTATTACAGTCCGTTAAATATTATAATTTTATTTTCTGTTCATTTTAATTTTTATATACTAAAAAAAATGAAACTAATAATTAAAATACTAATAATGTCTACTATTAATTTATAGTAATTTAAACATATATATATATATACTCTTATATTATATGTATGTTTGTAGTGATACGATTTCGCTTTATTAAGCAAAAATGTAACAATAAATAACAAATAACAATAAATTATTCTAAATGACATAGTTACATATCTAGCCATACTAAACAGTTACAAATATAATGACCATATTATTTTATATCATAGTAGGTTCTTACAAATAAAATAATAATTACGTCAAAAGTATATCGAGATATAATTATATACATATATAATTAAATGAAATAATATTTTCTACTTACACTCCACCCCTTGTGTCACAAAATTTTCTTGAATGTCTAGTACCATTTTGAGAATTTACAGGAACTTCGTCTTCGTCATCTATGTTTACGTCATCAAGAGAGTCTTGTTCACTATGTCTAGCTCTTCGCCGAAAAGGTTTGCCTCTAAACAAAACATGTTGAATCGACTTTATTTAACGTATCTTTTCACAATATAAATTAATATCATGTACAAACTTACTGTAGGTATTTCTGGGTCGTACTACTTTGGTAATAAGAATCAGGTGGCACGTATTTGGCTACTTTTGGTATTGTTTCGTCCGCCTTAAGTATTGGCAATGTTCTACTGAAGAATTCCAACGTTTTATTCTTGAGTAATTCACTAAAGTAATATTGCGAAAAATTTTGAGTTGATATTTATCTCTTTCCCTATACGTTTTATGTTGAAAAAATAAAAAATTGAATGATTTTAACACTCACAATGGGTATGGTGAACCGAAAACGTTTTGTTTCATTGGGTTAACTGGTAAGAAGCCTTTATTAAGATCTCCGCATAAATTATTTAAAGTTTTTTCCGACGGACTCTTGTTGACCCCTATAGAATATGAACAATGCCATTTTGTTTTATTATCATTATGTACGACGAACACGATAATATATTGTATACATATTAAGAAAAATTGTTTTTTACAACAGACGCGTGACTCTACATAATCATGTGAATTACAGTTCGTGCTACAAGTACATAGTGCTAAAATCGTATTATTAAATTACGGTAATAATAATGTATTATTTTTACCTGGACATAACTTGGTAGATTTAAAGTAAGGCGGAGAACGCACTTGTGGCGGTTCCATGCTCGGAGCTTCGATAAAAGCATAATAACCTTCAGGAGGTTCTTGACCAGAATCAACTGATGATGGATCTGTCGATGAATAAGTTTGTGGTTGATGAACAACAGCTAAATTTCTCGAAATATGAGTAATGGCAGTGAAAATTAACTAAAAAAAAACGAATATACCCATAAAAATTAAAAATAATAAATAATCAAAAATGTATAATGCGCTACTAAAATAAAATAAAAATACTTTCGAATCATATTCATCGAAGACATTACTATAACATTCTATTGACGCATATACATTTTACGTTTATTGTTGATATAAACATTGTAAATTTCGCGTAATTTAAATATTTCATATAATTTACCTATCAATCATATAATTTACCTATCAATCATATATATTAACGATATATTATGATTGAGCATGATGATGTGTACTGAATATGAAATGTCCAACAAAATATTTTTATTGAGTGTGTCGGATTCAATAGTTAATTGACATCATAATATATGAGCAATAGATACGCTTCTATGTATAATAATGGTTTTATATAAGATATATCAACGAAAAATAATATTGGTCATCGTTGGTCAGACATGCTGATGTTTATTTGAAAAGTATATAATTCCATTGTTCGTAAGCAATTTAATCTGGAAACCTACTTTTCCTTTTTTATTATTAATATTATTATAAATAGAAAACGAACAAATTCAGTGAAAAAACACACAAAGAAAATTGTTTTTTAATAATGAAATCTGCCAATGAATTGAAAAATAATTTTAAATAAGGAAAAAATAAGAAGCAGTAGTGCACTGTTTGGTATAATTAAATCTTCCACTGAGCATTATATACCATGACGACGTGACCACGAGAAATATAAGACTGGGTCAAAAAAGAAGACTGTACCGTTAATAAGTTTTGCTTTTCCTATTTCTTAAAAATTCTAAATAAAATTAAAAACGTTTAATGATAGGTATTAATTTGGATTTGGAAATTAAATAATAAGTATACATTAAATGTATGTATTTTTTAATAAATAAAATATATGTAACACGTAAATTCGCTAACGTAATAATTTAGAAGAGTTATGATATATATTAATTTGGATTAACACCCATATAAAATGTTTTTTCTATTGAAATTATTATAATTGGAATTTACCGTTTTAAAATTGTGTATAACAAATTAAAAATAATTTATGTTTAAATATATGTCCACGCAGATATGACTTTAAATGTAGATATCACAAAGAGAAAACGTGGGTATTGAATATATTACCGAATAACAAACAGTGATTTTTAACATTATGTTATGGATATTAAAAAAGTAAAAAAAAGAAATACTAAATACTTATTACTTGCTATATCATTAGTTTTACAATAATTTAGTATATATATATATATATATATATATATATACACCTA
>JAIPRN010001019.1:9541-56539 GCA_025469175.1 Geopemphigus sp. TES_GeoC_2020
CCACCGTCATTTTTCAATTTATCCATCCAAAAGGATTTTAACATTTTTAAAGAACGAAATATTTTACGCGACGACACTAAAAGCTCAATTTCCACACGCCGAAAAGTCATCGGTTTTACTATTGTTACGAACGTTTTATTTTCCTTTATTACGTTATTATTGCTACATTTTTTTTTTCAAAAACGTAAACGTATAATCGAATATCGAACGTAAATCATTCGTCCTACGTGAAGTTTTCCGGATCACGACGAACATTCGAGAAAAAGCCGCCGGCACGTACACGAATTCGAAACGTTTCCCCGTATTTGATCGAACAACAATAATAATATAATATAATCAGCGATTCGACGGAGAGCGGTCCGACGTTTGTATCGTTTTGATACATGTAGACGCGGACTTAATAAGATTTAACATAAATTTCACGTTCATTGATTAGGAATGTTTTTTACAAAAAAAAAGACAACATAGAACTTAATAAATCGGTGTAAAATACAGTAAAAAATACTTTTTAAAAACTACCATAACAGTCGATAACACTATTTCTAAAAATTATTTAAAGAAAAACTCAAATACTCTAGGAAGATATTTGGAACGCTCTTCAATTACTCGTTGTATTTTGTTTTCCCGTAATCTGTTAAAAACCGTACGAGTAAAAAAGAACAAATGCACCTTGGCCCATCGTCGAACATTCGAATCTAAACGTGTGGTATACTCGAAAATTACTAGAACGATTAGAATCGGAAAACACGTCGCACAATTCAAACGTCGTTTAACGTTTAAACATCTCCGAAATTAATTTAGTACTCGAAAAAAAATGAAACGACACGACGTTAAAAATATTTTCGTAAGTATACAACGCTCGAAAAATCAAAAATAAATTTCTGAAACGTTGAACGAGAGGTTCGCATAGTCCCCTGGCTATATAATCGTAAACGACTTAGGGATAGCCTACCTAGGTGGAGCCAGAGGGTGTACAGGATAAGCAATAACGACGATCTCTGATAGAAAAAATAAGCGATCCGTTAATCCAAAACGACTACTCGCGCTTCGCGGTCAAAATCGATACGTTTTTAATTATTTCCCCCCCCCTCGAATATACGCAAGCACGCGGTGTGTCAATTATTTCGACAAATCGATACGCGCCTAAAGTAATAATAATATTCGTTGTAAACGAAATTTTTCAAAAAATGCTCGACGTTTACCGTTTGTTCGACGAATAAACGCCCGTTAAATATTTTCATCTTCACCGTCCCGTTTACGAATAATTATTATCAAAATATTCTGTTAAAGGAGTCGCTTTTTGGGTAGTTTGGTGGGAATTCGATTTACCTGCACCGCTAATACAATAACGAACGTATATACGATGGGTATACGATATAGCGATTATAACTACCATGATGGGCACGAGGATACGTTAGCTACCGGGTTTAGGCGTACACGGTAAAGCCTTTCCGAAGAGGTACGTTTTCGCGATGCCCACCCTTTACATTTCACCGTCGCTCGAATTCGAACGCGATTTACTCGGGGTGAAATGTTCGTCGGATTTAATAAAATCGGCGCACGCCCGTCGAAATAATACTCGTTAAGTAAAAATCGCGCGATCGTAGGTGGCCGTTTAAAAATAGAAAGTCGATATATGTATATATATATACAATAAGGGATAGGAAAGGAACGTTGAAATTTAAAAAAATGTATATATAACAGAATGCAGAAAAACGTTCTACGGAAAATGTAACGACAATTATTTTTATTTCCCAACATACATATATATATATATATATATATATATATATATATATCATGGGTCCGTGACAAAGAAAAATCATCCTGTATATTATTATAGCATTAAATCATGGGTTTCCCGCCGGCCGTGCACTTTTCGGTTTATACGTAATAAACATTTTTCGTTTTCGTATTATTCGCGTGTAGCGTTCTCTCGCTAAACTCGCTAACCTTATTTAATTTATATCGATAAAAACGTAACGCCTCGCCGCCCTCCTTTATATTAAACTAAACGCGCGGTGTTGTTTGGTCGCCGTTTTGTTTGGAAAATTTACGAGACTCATCCGATTACCTAGTTTTTATACTCTCGTTTAAAATTGTCCGGCAAATTGTCCAGCGACGACGAAAATACGCGCATTACCGTGACGTCCTCCGTATAGTAGCGATTCGAAATCGCCGACAAATTGGATTATTTAAATTCGCGTGCCTACAACTCGCGATTGTTACTGGCGGGTATCGGCAGGTTTAGTTGATTTTCACGTGTATATATATATATAGTACGCGAAACCTTCAAAAACAATATTACGCCCGTTTCGTTCGAAAACCGTTTCTATATCGAGCACACGCTGTTACTGGCGATCTGTTTACGGAACCGTTACGTGCCTGGTACGTCAAATGCGGTCGAACAGATTAACGCGACGATTTATTTACAGCGCCGGAATTTACAGCCGAAAACGAATTTTTTTTTGTCGAGCCAATAATTGTTCCGACGCGCGTGAGCGGTAAGCCGTAATTATGAATTTGTTTCGGGGATCGCGCGTGCAACGAACGAATATTACGTATCTTTGTACAAATAACGGTACGTGCGATTATTTCCCGAGATTTCAATTCTTTACGCTATTTACGAATATACGTATCCGTCGACGTATTGTACAGTTGCGTTACAATCGCGCCTCGAGCAATCCGGAATATTAACAATACGCAGATGTTTCAATTACAAGTTCTTTTTTTTTCTCAGCGTGTCTCGGTTTTTGGTTTACCGTATATATATATATATATATATCTGGTGAACCTCCCGTAGGAGGTGTAAATAACAACTACGTACGTTTATTATTAAAAAAATTCCCTTTTCATCCGCAGACCCGTCGACGTTAATTAATAATCCGCCGGTATTCTGTCTGTAAAGAAAATTACACCGGCTCTCTACGTCTATTGCGACGTTCGAAAATATTTAAGCCCGTAACAAACGCGCGGGTACGTTATCGGGAAACGTCGGAGACGAATTCCTCCCATAATGATTTAACGAAACTTTAGATACGCGCTCTATCGAAATATAAATGAATAGATTCGTTTTCGTTGTACACTTTCAAACCCTTAACGATTATCCAAATCACTGACGCGATTCAAACTACAATTACACACTTACACTGTTCTCGTAACGATACATAAAAACGTCGACAGCCACCGAAATGACTGCAACATTGAACGACGACGTCGATTAATTATTTTACGTAAGACAGATTCGAACGATATTATTACTTCGATTATAATAGCCGTGAGGCGTTCGAAAATGATGATGAAATCCCAGCGTTAACATTCATACAATCGCAACTTGGGAGACCAAGAAGGCTTAGTATCCCCTGACGTCGTTCAATTAATCCTCTCTGGAGACTCGAATATTTTTTAATATAGTCCGTTTTCTCGAAAAACTATAAACGCTTAATTTCTTTTCGAGTTAAATTTGACGGGTTAATGCCAAAAAGAAAAATTAGCGAAACTATTAGTTTCAAAAAAAATTCGTTGTTGGGTCTACCGACAGTTCTGGCTATCCGGAGCCTTGAACGTATTCCGGTAAACAAATTAAAGAACGTATTTTCATAGTAGTAAGTATTTTCATAAATTGAACTTAGATAAACGATTTCGTCGGAAATTTTTAATACGGCCAGAACTAATTTTATGAAACTAGGCTTCGTACGATATTTATATACAAAGTACGTACGATTTTAAACGAATATTTCGACGTTATTTTTCGATTACCAACAACAATATTGGTTTTAGGAATTTATTAACATCGAGGGCGGGTGATTATTCATAAATCGGAAATATCGGTTACGAAAAATGTAATTCGGTGGAATAAGTGAAAACCAAGAACCGAATATTTATGATCGCGAAAGAACGTTCGCTGTAAAATGTTCTTTTAATATCGTACAAACTTCTTAAAGTGGCGCTCGTCATTTCGATTGGATCTGCTACGTTTTACGGGGCGAGGAATAGGAGGGTGGCATGTAGCGCCGTGAAAAAACGTTCGGATTCTCCCGGAAAAATCGCGAATTGTCGTCGTCGCGATATTAATCGAAAATTAAATCCCGTCGTCCGAAAACACGGTGTCGTCAAACGCCGGCGGATGCTCTCGCGTGACCGTTGACTAATACCCACGGAGAGTTTCAATTTCGATTTCGGGGCCGGGCGGGCCGAGACGAAACGGGGGAAAACATAAATCGTGACGAAAGTCCGTTCGGCGCGTCGTAAATGGAAATATAATTATTTTAAACGGTACCGAAACGTAAACGAAACGTTTCGTTGAACGGCGTCGACGGTGCCGCGTCGAACACAATTAGCCCCGGAAAAACAACGACCGCTCTCGAAAGTCACTCGTAATACGTTTGCGAATAACTCCGAAAATAACGACAATAACAATAATAATAATAATAGGCTCCGATAAGAAAACGCCCGTCGGAAGTGACAAAATAATAAAAATGCGGACCGTCGTAATTTGTATGGACAATAAACGTGTTCAGTACGCGGGCAGGGAAAACGACGTTGTAGTACGCGTAAATGCGGGCGGCCCAGCGAGAGAATACGACGACGGATAAAAAAGAAGCCGCGTCCCGCCGGTGTTTCAACGATAATCGCGCCCGGCGGCCGAAACGAAATTCTAAATAACCGACTCGGACACAAACGTCACCCGGTCCCATTCGTCGTCATCCCACCGTCCAAACAACAACCGGTTCGCCCGTCGACGCACCACCGAGACGACTGGTGTCGCGTTGTTTTCGTTCGAAAACGATCGATCCCGTTCGTTAGCCTCCCCCCGCCCCTCGACCGGACGTAAATTTCAACCACCCACCCCCCTTCAACCCTCTATCGATTATATACGTGTAATTGACATCGATACATTACAAGACAATAGTTAACGTTATCGCGCCTACGGAAATTAAACCCCGACGAAAATTATCGTCGATACGCGGACGCTATTCCCCACATAATGGAAAAAATCGGGCGCACTCTAATCGGCTTCGGGAATGTTCCGTTTTAATAATTACGAAAACCGTCGAGTTTCGCTCAGGCGACGAAACGTTGTATTACGACACGGCGAAACGTCAATGAATCTAGCCAACAACGTACAAAAGGCCCTAGAACGGAGATTACGATCAGTTTTTTATTTGTCGGGAAACGGACTCGTTTAGAGCAGTGGTTCTCGGTAGGGAAGTGTACATCGCGAAAGCAAATTTAACAAAGCGTTTGTGAAAATGCGGAACCTGTCGCGAAATTAAAAATACGTTTATTACGATCAAAAGTCAAAAGGCCGGACGAAACACCGAAAGGCCGAACAAACGAATGACAAAAAGTAGAGACCGACTACGGTGCGGCTCAACTATGATGTCGTCAAACGAATCCAACAGTGGCGGAGACACTGCGAAGAAAAGGCGCGGCGACGAAAAAAAACAACGTATCGCACGGCCCGCTGTTATTCGAGAGAATCCTTTTTCTCCGAATAATATTATTCGTACGTTCGTTATTTTTCGCAAAATAACATTCCGTACAAAGTGTACGACTAGCGACAGTGGTTGAGAAAAATAGTGCCCGAGTAAAATGCAAAAAATAACCCGCGAAATCGGTTTAATATTAATACTTCAGATTTTACCTAACCTGTTATAAGAAATGTACAAACGAAAACGTCGATACAACGTTTTACAATCTGCGTTCGAAATGTTTAAAATGAACGTTATATGAAGAAAATAGCGCGAACACGAATCTAATTACCAATTTAATAAATGAATTGAAGTTTTCTGAATTTGTTCGCGAGCTCGTTTAAGCTCCGTATGTCGATATAAATATCGATAACTTTACGAACACTTAACGTCGCTAAAGTATTTACGAGCTTAAAAGCTAGCTGTCGTAACGGAAGTGTTAACCAAAAGTAAAAGAATTTTATACGAACGGTTATAACCGATCATACTTTCTTACCTAGTTGACTTCTCATCAGTGGCTTTTCGATTCGTTCGTTTCATGCTGCGTAATTTTTTCTTTTATTTTACGTAATAACGAAAACCGTTTCGGTGCACGAAAATATTACAGTTTCCGATATTATATTATACGAAGTGTAGACGTCGAATCGTAGGCAAATATTGTCGCGCCAAGCACACGGCGGGCCATAGTGACTGCGTAAAAGGCCTAACGTCAAACGCAGGACGACATTACTGATGCTGATGGCATCAAATTACGCGCTCTATCATTATTCGTTGTAACCGATGAACGAAAAGTGCTTGAAAGAGACGCTCTTGAAACCGAAATAAAACACGTGTACTCGAATGTACAGTAACGCGTAAAAGACCACAACTTAAACGAATTTTCGAACGAGAACGGTTAAAAATTTATTACTTTCTCCACTACGCTCCTACATATAAAGAAAGTTCTGGGACACTCGGATGTTCTTCGAATAAAATCGTTTTGTAACGAAATTCGTTGGCGATATGAATAAAATACGTTTCCATTTTTCGTAACATTTACAATTCCCAAAATAAACTACAAAGATCCCGCAACAAAACAATTCGTTATCTCGTGATTTAAGTAATCGGTGATCGACTCACGTCCGATCAATATTTCCAAATCGGCGTCAACGCTCGTTTAACAAATGTTTTTTTTTATTTCTATAACTGGAACGGCGTTTAAAAACGAAAAGAGACGCGCGATCGTTCGTCCGTCTTGTCCGACGTTCAGCGCGTCATCCGTAAACGATTATTATCGCCGGGAAGGGTGCCAGAAACGACGGAATTACGCTAGGAAAAATCGTACGTGCCTAACCTAACCAAACGGTTTTCCTTTTTTTGTTTCGTTCGTCGTCTGAACATTATGCGCTCGTTGGCCTGAAGACCTAAACGAGCGCGCCACAGTGTTTGTTATGCGAAAAACCGCGGAAAATTCGTACAATAAAAACAATCGTCACGCTGAACGGTAGTGTTTGGGGACGGTGCCTCCCCCATGATCATTCCGCCCCTTACAACAAAACATAACGGAATGGCGTGATGATCCCTTTACGAACGCGTTTATTGTCCGCGGTGTTCACCGCCTTCTACCGGGTGTAGGCGATTTAGTCGAGGTGTCCCGGTAGCAGACCGTCGGCGAATCATACGTCAAAAATAATTGCAACGATAAACGTATAATAGTAAGTATAAAAACTTACTACTTTCTACATGGACTCGTTCGAAAATCAATCTACCACGAATCGGAGGAGACCGAAAACGCGCTATTTTCACGGAGTATTAGACGGGGGCAACTTTTGAAAAAAAAAATGGTTTTTTTCGCGCCCGACGTACGTTTAAATATTTATTTATTTTTAGTTTCGCGTAACGAATACTAAATCCCGCTGGGAAAACTCGCCCGGGAGTCGGAAATATAACTTTTCTTATGCGCTTATACACGTAGTGCGGTGTTAATATAGAATAAAACGTTTAAATTATAATAATTATGAGTACAAAACTAATCAACGAAAATGACATAAATAAAAACGGAGATATGGAATATATATATACGCGTGTTTAATTTTTATAGCCGATTATTTAATTAAAACAAAAATGGTCCCGCCGACGTATTTTGTGCGAACGCAAATTATATTTGTACCTATCCGTCGATAGTCACCCAGAGGTACCCCGTTGTCCTCAGAACACGAGTTTTACGATCATTTTCGTATAGCGTCGTTTAAGTGTAAGCGCGTATATTAAACGCGAGTATTACGACCACTAACACAAATTCTCGGTAAAACTTTTAAAATTTCGAAATTGTTAATAAATAAAATATAAATAAATGACAAATTCGTTCGTGTCGATTTATTATTTTACTGGGGAACTACCAACGTCCGATATCTGAATTTCGAAACCGATTACATGCCGGTAAAAAAAGTTTTCTCGCGAACACCCATTGCCGATACCGGATCCTTCGTCTCTAAATCTGGAAGACCCGCGTAATACGCGAAATAATTATTCCGCCGACCCCCGGCACGGTCGTCGGTCGATTACTACCAAACACTGTTTGTTATTCAAATACGGGTCGCGTTGTGCGAGATATTTCCACCATTACGCGGCAAAAGAGCGAATTGGTGGGATGGAGAGAAAGATTATCAGAGATTCGTATTATTTCCGATTTCAATTATTATTAGTCAACGAACAAGTAACGTATTTTCGACCGTTAACCTATTCCCGATCATTTTTTTCTAATCAAAGTCGTTCAATTCGATTCTACTCGGAATCGCGCCGGTTTGATCTTTAGACGGGGAATCGGTTGATCCGGTTCAATTATATTTACCGAAAACGTTCGAGATAACGTTATACAAAACGAGCCGTAAAGAAATTATAAAAGTTACGAACTTCGTTCGTTTTTGTCGTTATACTTATAACATCAAGGACCTTGTAATTTTTATCGGCGAAGAACTCAGCGAATAGTTCGTTGCTCGTAGTTTACACGTACGTCTCTAAACGCGAAACGGTCCCGAGCGGTTGTACTTTCACACGGCGGCAATGGGCAAAACTGTCGGAAACGGTGCGCTTTTTATACCGTTTCACACCGAAATGCCGCTGACGGAAAATTGGACCGCTTAAATTACCGAACCGAATTTAATTCTAAAAAAATTAATTTGAGCACGCGGCGGCTCCTTTTCCGGATTACCACGGAAATCGACGTTCGATATTCCAATTAAAACCGCGTTGGTAATGTTTACGTTTATAAAACCGTTCGTCCGTATGAATTGAAAAAAAACCAACCCGAATCTTTCGCGACAATCACGTCGCAACGAACGATCGAATTTTTCGTCCAACTTTTAGATTTAAATCGTCGTGCGCGTATAAAATGATTAAACTCTTTCGAATCAGTGGCGTACGCGTACGGGCTCGGGTCAAAATTAAGCTTACCGTACCCTCCTCGATGTATAACAATAATCATTTTTGCTACTCACGCAACCACTGATCGCGCCCTAGCGTATTCCGCAAATCGCCTATTTAATGCTACTGGGAAAACGCGCGTCTACAATCCCTTTAACACAAACCGAATGTATTTCTTGAAATTCGCCGCGTAAAATACGTTTAATTTGTATTAACAACTATCCATGATAGTTGTACGGTTTCTGATACGAAAAGAGACTTGAATCAATTTCGCCCATATTCTATTTACGCGACAAATAAGTTCAGACTATGTAGAATGGCGGCGACATTTGTGCCCGGACAATTATTCGTGAGATATTATCAAATTCGTCAAATAATAAATAATAATTGACGTTTCGTTGAGTATAATTCGTTTAGGACGGTAAACAATTGTCCACGGTAGATTATTATCGTTTTTTAATTAACGTCTACGACCAATTATTTTAAGCGCAAAATTCGTTTCGAGAACAAATACATACTACAATATTGCGTAACGTAAATAATTATCCGAATATTTTTTTTAAACAATTTCGTAGTTTGGCGATTAATTGAAGTTAATTAAATAATAATAATATTCAAATAAAATGACAACTTACGACGTTTTAAGTTTACCGTACATTTTGGGATGACTATGCGTGCTACTAATACAAGAACAATCGTCGTAATTTAAATTAATAATCGTTGGAATATTATTCGAATACCTCGTAACATTTAAAATTAATTACGCGAATTATAAATGTACAACTCTGGGAAATTTGTCGGGCATTTTAAAACGTCGACATTTACGTCCTTTAATGTCTAATTAATAAACGAAAGACGTATCAAAATATAATATAATTTTAGTAACGACAAATATATATAGACTTGAAAAACGTATAACATTCTCCCGAGATGCCTAAATATAGAAGTGTTTGGTAGTTGTGTAAAGCAGAATTTAGGAAAGATATCATTATTTATTCGTATAAATACAGACATGAGGTTTTCGAATATTTATTCTAACGATATATTTAATATTCTAAAATTATGCCTATACTTTTTTGATAATTAATATTAAGAAACGTGCGTTTTTCGAATGATTATTTGTTTATTTATTATGTACATTTTTACGAAAGGTTTTTATAATAGTTCGGTTGTTTTAAAATTATAGATTGTTTTTAAAAAGCGTAATTCGTTCGAACAAGGATCAATAGCATGATATTTTGAATTGCAAAGTCTGCCTGTTATTCTACGTTCGCATTTATCGATTTTACAATATTTGACACACGTGCAGTGATAGTACCTTTTCTTTCTATATTAGAAAATACTCGAAAATAGCTTATACAAATTAAAAATCATTAGACAATCGACATTATTTTATATCAAGGTGCGGGATATAGATTATTTCAAATAGATGTATACAGTTAACAAAGTGACAAATTGTTAAGTACTTTTATTGGTCGATACGAAATGGCATTTATTTCTAAAATAATAATATTACTAATTATCTTTGCTCGAATAAAACAGTTAAACTTAAAGACGTTTAATTTAAAAATTGATCTATTTAAAAAGTTACGTACAATACATAATATAATGTATCGAATAATTTTCTTATTTTATAATTTGGTTCACATTACCCATAATATATATATATATATATATATATATATAGATGACTATATATTTGGTTTTTGACTTCGGAATAAGGAAGTGGTAAAGATTTAACTAAAAAAATAATAAAACGCGCGTACGTATAATAAACACGATAAAAACAAAATTGTCACGTAATATGACATAACGACGACTATCGGACAATTGTCAATCGCGATAGAATACCTAGTTGTTCAATCGGTTTCTAATTTATATAAACTACAATCGTCAAAATGGCTATTTTCCACGATGACTTTTGTTTTTATTTTGCACAAATTTTTCGGCGAAAAAAATAAAAATACAAACAAAAACTTCCTTACTATGGTAATGAAATACTTTACAAGACGGGCGTTTGGAGTAGTAGTAGTAGTAGTATAATCATAGCACGAACAGGATATCGAAGGATTCGGTTTAAATAAAAATCCCGTTTCGTCACGACGCCCGCGCGCAAAACAATCAATCCCCGATACGTTATATAGCGTTGACGACAGTGCGACCCCGTGACCGACCGAGTTAAATATTATTTTATCAATCGACATTTGATTTTTGTCTGTTAGGAAAAACCATACGTAATGATCAAAGACGACAAAAACCTCACGGGCAATTCGAAGTACGAAGGGTTTTGCATCGATCTACTCCATAGAATAGCTTCTCAAGTCGGATTCCATTACGCGATCACGTTAGTACCGGACAACAAGTACGGAGCTTACGACCCAGTCACGAAACAATGGAACGGCATAGTCCGAGAACTGATGGACAAGGTACGGTAACGGACGTCGCGTGAAATTTAACACGGCGGAAGACAACGGTGGTATGTATAGCCGCCTCCGGTAAACACCGTTTGTACGTTTCAGAAAGCGGACCTGGCCATGGCTTCGATGACTATCAACTACGCTCGAGAAAGCGTCGTCGACTTTACCAAACCGTTTATGAACATGGGCATCGGAATATTATTTAAGGCACGTTCGCCATATAAATACGCATCGCGACGTACACGAATAACGAACTCCTAAAATACAATTTACGGCCCGTTAAGGCATATAAGGGGCTTGTACTTCCCCCACTGCTCCCCCCCACACGCACACACATTCGCACAATTTTAGATCCCTTTAATTTTCGTACGTCTTAAACACGTTACGGTCGTTATTAAGTTTTCCTATGTAAAGCGCGATTTTTACATTGACGCGTAATACTCGCCCGAAGTATTCGCTTGTTTCGGGAAACGAATTTCGCGCGAATTTCGAATTTGGTAAAATTTTGCGCAGAAACCTACGGGTAAATAAATATCTTGCCCGTTCGATACGTTCCTGAGGAATATTTTTCTCAAAAAAACATTCCCCAAACCTGCGCATCTTTCCGAAGCCAAGAAATATTTATTCCCGAAAAATCGTTTCCACGATTACATTTTCCAACGTCCTATCCTTCCGAAAAATGTCTTTCCGAAATTTCGTATTTCTGAATAATATTTTCAGGACCGAGTATCTTTCCCAAACTTCAGCTTCCTGCGTTATACATTTCCTAACAATAGTTTCTGGTACAATATCGTTCCTATTAAATATATTCGCGTGTTCTGTTTCTCTGATTATACGACCCACCGTCATTATTATTAACCTTGTAAGTTTTTATAACCGCGCGTTTGTATTTATAAAATTTCGGACTACTCTTTTTTTATTTTTCGTCTTCGCGAGTGTTGCGTTTAACAGTATAATACGAGTACGTATTGGATTCTAAAATATCAAATTAATTTTTGGACCAATATTTACGTAAACACTCACGAAACTTGACGAGAAAAGTAAATCGGTTTAATTGGTAGACGATCGACAATTACGGAAAACGAAAGATATTGGGAAATAAACGATTGGCGTAATTAAAGTGCTTCGTACAACGTTATTTTTAAAAACCTATTCGTCTGAACGGCTCAAATTCCCAGTGACTATTGCGGTTCGAATTATTCTATTGAAATATTTTATTTTGTTTTTCAAATACGAAGAACATTATCTCTCGTAATTAGATAAATATTCGTTAGATAAAAACGTGTAAGGTGTGCGAGATGATGACACTAACGAGTTCGATTATTAAAATTTTATACATTTTCCGAAAACATATTTTGTCACGCTACACCAATTATTTACATACGCCGACATAAATCGATTAAAACGAATGAAGAGTGTGATTAATCCGCGATAAGAATGGATTTGATTCATATTGTGAAAACGAGTTGTGTACTCTGGTAAAAAGAAAAAAGTACATTAAACTTTTAGAATCGTCACTTAAAATCTAAAAAGTTTTCTGCGATTCCCCAGAGCATTTTATTGCTACGCTTAATTTACTTTTCCTATTACATGAACCGTAAAAAACCTACATGTACACGAAAAAAATATCAAGACCTGTAAATAAAAATAAAATTTAAAAAACCACCGCTAAAAACAACGGCGTATTTATTTGTTATTATCATTATTGTTATATTATAGAATTTTTTTAAATAAAAACAAAACAAAATAATATTAATTAGGGCAGAGAATTGCTCCGAAAACCTATTAAATATGCGTGCGGATATTTCTAAAAAAATGTCAAAATATACTCTGAAACGAAAAAATATATAAATTACATCATTCTATAATAATATTGAAGTTTAATTTCAAGTGATACTTAACGTAGATAATATGAATTTAATTTATAAATCAAACAAAAATGTAGATAGACTCAAAATTACTTCCTTCGTCCTTAAAACAACAGTAGTAGTTATACATTATTTTTATTGTTTAAAAAACAAATTTTAATAACAATAATTTATAAATTATGAACGATTATTATAAATTACGCGGTATTATGCGAGTAAGCTACAACATTTTTTGTCTGATTAAAATAGAGCGTTCCAATATACCTTCAAATATTTTAAATATTTAAAATATGCAATATAGTACAAATATTGCACCAACAAAATTATTAGATCACAAAATATATATTAGCAAACTGATAGACTAATAACAATTTATAACCAACCAATAAAAAGAAGTAAAATCATACAAATGTCTATCTTAATAATCGGCAAACAGAATAATATTTCAAAATTACTTTATTATTAATAATAAAGAGAGCAACGTTCGATATAATGTCCCAACGCATGTTGCTTTTCAGAAAATTTAATTTTAACTTCGGGATAAGCGACGCGTACTTGATCGTTTATTATTCTCAATTCTTGAAACGTTGCACGGTGCACGTTCGTCGATTAACAGTAATCGCGAGTAAAAGCATTGTGCATCGTTCGGGCGAACAGATTAGGTAT
Source organism: Geopemphigus sp. TES_GeoC_2020 (assembly GCA_025469175.1). NCBI lineage: Eukaryota > Metazoa > Arthropoda > Insecta > Hemiptera > Aphididae > Geopemphigus > Geopemphigus sp. TES_GeoC_2020. The sequence continues at coordinate 23,369 of JAIPRN010001019.1, forward strand.
GTACTGTATCTAACTCGTCGATCGAATGTAACTTGAAATGTCCTTCGATTGCTCGTTGGCAACGTTGGAACTCCTTCGTCGATGCATTCTATGCGTAGTATGTCGACACTTCAGAGTAAAGTAGCGTTTTTACAAATATGTCATCTCCGCGTAATGAAAAAAATACAGTTAACATCGCTGATGGTGATTGACAATACTCTTGCACTTACATTTTCTGTAGTGAAGTACACGAGTAGTCAACATTGAGCAAAATAGATACACTAGATAGAAACACTAGCCGTGTCCAAAAAACCCTAAATACCAATTTTTATGGAAATCGATCGAACGGTATAGGAACGCATAAGAGACAAACCAACAAAGTTGCAATCATTTATGTATACGATATCGCATATATATATATTCATAGAAGAATAATACTAAGTACGCTAATACTATCATCATAAAATGTTTATTCCAAATACTATTTTTTGAAAATATTAAAACGTTCGTTTTAAATACATAGAAAATGAATTTTACCCGCGTATAAAACACACGACTTTTAACTAAAAACATTAACCTATTTACATTGAAATATTACACGATTTGTATGTACAAACGATAACTGAAGCACGCTGTTTTATCGATTTTAGTACGACATTTTTGTATTTATATCACGTATAATTGCTATACGCGCCTACAAATGACGTTATATTTGTAAGTCTATAATAAACAAAATAGATTAAATACCGTGTGAATATGATAAGTTGATAAAACAACCGTTATTGTAATCGTCGACAACATTGTTATTCTTGTTTTAGATCCCAAGTAACGAACCATCCAAATTGTTCGCTTTCTTAACTCCGTTAGCGACCAGTGTGTGGAGCTTTATGCTCCTTTCCTACATGGCCGTGAGTTTTTCGTTGTTTTTTCTGGCCAGATTCTCCCCGTACGAGTGGCGACCGCACACAGAAGACAATTACCACGAGAGTCGGTTTACCATATCGAATTGTTTTTGGTTTGTCGCGGGCGTGTCATTGAAACAAGACGCGGGCATCACCCCGAAGGTAAGTATAACCACGCGCATTACTACTGTTTCAATAATAATGATGATAACCGGTGGCGTAACCAGGAATTAGTGAAAAGGGTACAAATGTAATGTAAAAGCAAACGCGTATGACGGACGCTATACGAGCCAAGGCAGAGAGAGGCCTCACTATATCCTATATTACCTGTATAACAGAAGTACCGCGGTTTTTTATTGAAATAATCTACTGGCAAACAAACGGATACATTAGTCTTTTTTATGAATTTAAATTCGCGGTATTTTATTAATAACGAACAATATTAAGTAATGTCGATATATTTATCGTTTTTACTTATAAATTATGTTAATTTTACTCTCCTAAACTCTATAATAATATAATTAGATTCCAGACCAAAAACTGAGGAAAACGTAGTGATACTTGTTACAATAATAACAATCATATTTGAGATATATTTATTTATAAATATACACGTGAAAAAAGGAAAAGTATAATAATATATACCTTACAATTTCGACAGAATAATTATTTTTACGTTTTTGGTAATCTTCGACGAAGGAAAAATTATAAAATAATCATCATTATACATAAAAAAAACGTTTACAGAAGCAAAATCCGCGTAATTAAAAACGAAATAAAAATTAAACCTGCTTGAATATAGATACTCGGTTACAAATTAAAAACTCTTCGAAAATAATTTATATACCTCCCTAGAAACAAAGATAATTTTATATCCATTATATATACTACCATATAATGAATCTCGAAAACGTTTAAGATAATTTTATTTAAAACAGAATTTTTAGGCGATTGAGGTCACATTCAGCTATTGGGCAATTCATCATTATCCAATGCTGTATCGGTGGTAGTAATTACTTTATTATTAATTATTATTACGACTATTGACTTCCAATCGTTTATTCATCGTGTATCATTGCGACACATTATACGACTCGATTAAATAACAAAAACACAAATTCAACGGCATCCGTCAAAAAAAAACCAATTGTGTGACCGGAGGTGTTTGAATCCCACTGGATACGCCACTGATAATAATAATAATATTAAAACATTATTCCTATTTTCGATAATCTCCTTAGGCCACTTCCGCCAGAATTCTAGGTGGTATTTGGTGGTTCTTCACGATCATAATAATACCGTCTTACACCGCCAACTTAACAGCACTACGAACAGTCGAGCGGCTACAAAAGCCCATACAATCGGTCGTGGAATTGTCGTCCCAAGAAAAAATTACGTACGGAACTTTAGAAGGCGGATCGACCATGTCATTTTTCAGAGTAAATATATACAACCGAATTATATTCTAGGACGCGAATGAAGTAAAGTTTCCGTTTTAAATAGTAATAACTCGTCGAAATTCTGAATTTTTTAAGCATACAAATATAAATACTTGTATGGAATATTGTACGTAATTTACAAAAATTTACGGTAAAATTTGCGTCTCTAATTATAATACTATTCCAGTAAATCAATTCTATTAGTAACAACAGTAATAGTTGTACGTATTGTTTATCTATTCAATTCCATTAACGATAAAACGCGTTTACAGGATTCCAAAATACCGATTTACCAAAAAATGTGGAAGTTTATGGAAAAACATCAGTCAGTATTTGTGTCGACTTATGAAGAAGGCACGAAAAAAGTACTAGGGGGCAACTACGCGTTTTTAATGGAGTCTACGATGATAGATTACGCGGTTCAAAGGGACTGCAATCTTACGCAAATCAGCGGTCTTTTAGACTCTAAGGGTTATGGTATAGCGACGCCGAAAGGTTCAGTTTGGAGAGACAAACTGTCACTGGCCGTATTGGAACTCCAAGAAAAAGGAGTAATTCAAATGTTATACGATAAATGGTGGAAGAACGCGGCTGATATATGTATCAAAGATGAAAAAGTGAAAGAATTCAAACCAAAGCCTTTAGATCTCAATGATTTAGGTAAGTGTAACACACGTAAAAGTCAACTAACTTTATATATTTAATCAACGACGCACTTTATGTAAATGATAAACAAAAACAAACAAAAAGGTACGATTTGTTTTTCCAAGTAATAATTTTTATTTTAAACGTGTGAAATTCATGTCCGTAAACTTGCCACGCGCGTAGAATAATTTTTAACACGCCCAGTCCGACGAATCTTTAATCGATTATTTTTCTTATTGGGAACCATATAACGACTTTTCCCAGTTTCTAACTAAATCGCTTCTCGTCCCCAAAAGCACGAGTTTCGACCTTTTCATACAAAACTTTAAAGCTATTCTCATACAACATAAAAGACGTGCATACAATTAATACTCTCTTAACAGTAATATAAAACGTATGTACACCCATACCGGGAAATTTCCCAATTAAGATCGAAAATCGTGCTCTAAGCCCGTTCATTATAAATGATTTCCATCAAGTTCAAAAACGTTTAACTTTAATTAATATATCTGACTACAGAACAATATCTATAGTAGATATTAACATTAAATTATCACGATTAGGTGGAGTGTTCGTATTTGTCTTGTGCGGACTTACCGTAGCCGTCATCATTGCGATATTGGAATTCTGCTGGCATTCCAAGAAAAAATCAACAGACCAAGTAAATTATGTCATTGAAATATTTTGACAAGTAGTCTCGTTGTTCGACTCTACGTTTTGGCAGCTGAATATACCTGTGTGTAATATTTTATTTTATTACTAATTTTTATTCGCAGCAACAATCTGTTTGCACGGAAATGGCAGAAGAACTAAGATACGCAATACGATGCGACGGTACCAAACACAAAGCGACGTTAAAACGAACATGTAATGGTTGCTCGCCAATCACCACATACGTACCAGCTCCAATGCATATAAATCACGTTACTGGTCAGATTGTAAGTTAATTTATACTTGAAAAGATTTTCATTTAACTGGCAAATTGTTTAACAAAAATGATTAAACCAATAAATAATTCAAAAATCGGTAGAATTAATGACAAAATTAACTAGATAAAATTAAGTCAGTAAGAAGAACAATATTTTAATTAATAGGTAAAAATCTATAACTAAGTTTATAAAACTTATAACTTAACGAATTGAAATTAAAAATTAAACCCGTATTTTAGTTAACTTAACTCGGTTTATCCCAAAGTTAATTTATATATTTTTTTTTGATTTGTATATTTTGTACATAAAAAATTAACTTTCCTTTAAAATTACAAAAGCGTCAATTTGGGTTATTATATTGGGAATTGAAAACGAGTATTTTTTTGTCCTTGTTTTCACCCATACGAAACAGTAATTTAAACGTTCATAATTCCAACGTACCGATCGATCAAATTATACGATAAAATATCTGGAAACAGATTTGAATTCGTCGCGAAGTCTACTCAATATCAACTTTATCACATTTTTAATTTTTCCCTTTATGAGTCCATCCCGAATTAATTGAACAAATTTTTAATTTAAAACTGTCAATACTCAAATTTCGAAGACGAAATAAAATTTCAAAACAGAAAACATGATCTAAAATAAAATTCACAACAAGTTCGAATATATTTTTAAAATCATTATGACATTACTAGTTTAGTTGATACATTGGAAGTAAAATTTCATGTTATATGTAAACGGCAGCCAAGATTGCTAAGGTGATTGCTAAGATTTTACTTACAAAGATTGCTAGCGTACACACGCTAATGTATTCACACTCATTACGATACACACACACACACACACACACACTACGTAACAGTACAAAAAATATAATTGCCTAAAATGACCCCTAAATAAATTACCACTTTCAATCCCCATAAAACCCCTATTTTGATTTCCTGTTAGAAGCAACGGAGGTGTTCAATAAGTACTATTTTATCTTCGTTTAATTTCAATTTATATGAAATATATTAACTAAATAATAACTTTTTCCCAAATTTTTTAATTGCGTAACTTAATAAGTTGAAAGTACACCAAATTAGGGTTAGATTAATAAGTTAATATTAACTAAAACTATAACTTGTCAACTAGTTGTTGCCCATCTTTGGTAAATATACATATATAGAACTTAAATGCGACATTACAAAAAGGATAAAATCATAATATAACACATAATAGCAACACGTACGTAATATAATATAATACTAATCTATTATATTATTATAATGTAATATAATACTTTAATATATTTACCAACGTTTTTCGTAAATATAATGAGAAGTAAATAATTACAAAATGATTAAAATTAAACACATACATTTTAAAATAACACTCGTTAAAGTAAATAATAATTATATTGTTGTGGTGGCATAGTGCACATCAAGTCCATTGTGAAGCTTATTCACAAAACTTTTTTGAACTTTCCATCTCTATTGTGTAAAATGATGCGCTAAATTTATAACGGATACATTTTCAACTAAATTATAATATATTATACCTAAGGGTAAATACGAGTTTTTAATGATCACAGCTAGTTTTTACACGTGATTTTGCGGTTAATACTAGTTTTATTTTTCTCGTTTATAATATTAATAATAATAAGTAAATTTTAAAAAACAAATATTTGAAAAATGATTTGTTTCGTATATATAAATATATTTGAAAATTATAATGTATATTTAAAAATATACTACTAATTTAAAAAATGTATAATTATCATTATTATTTATATTTATATCTTATAACTTACATATCTATTACTTATTAGTGCATAGTAAACTATCATTACACTACACGAATTGAATATGTTAATCTTTAAGCCAATATTTAACTATGTTACCTTATAGAATTCCTATAAATTTAATTATTAAGATAATTGTATGGCTATATTTGTGATCAGTCATCTTCCAGTAGCATATTTTAGAGGGGGGAAATGTGTAAACTTCGCCCCCAAAATATACTCATATATATATATATATATATATTTGATATACGAATTCATAATTTATGTTATAATTGAACACAATAACTTTTATATATAAAAGATTAACCAATTTTTTATATAATATTTGTGTTTATATATATACACATTAGTGAGACTGCCCCAGCCCCGAAATGAAATCTGACATATGCTACTGTTATGTCTATTTATTTAACAGGTAATACAAACGTTTTTGTATTAAAAATAACATTGCTCAGTCCTATACTAACATTAAATATTACTTTTCAAGTGCCTTTTAGTAATTCGAAATACAACAATAGTTTAGCATACACTAACAAATAAGAAATAAATAAAAAGTAATATATGTTTTAATGAAGATAAATATGTTAAATTTTTTTAAATATGTAAAAAAGTTACAATATATAATCAATATTCGTTTTTTTTTTAATATACCCAAAAAACATATATTCGTCTCTTTTTTTATACATTATAACTTTTAAGTGTATTTCTATACCTAGAATAAATCGTTTAAAAATATTTATTTGTTATTTAAAATGTGTTAATAATTAATATTATAAAAGATAAAAATAAGACTAATATTTACTGTAAAATCACATGTACACGTTTTACTTTTTAATAATAGTATAATAATAACTATGTGTAAATAATATAATTACAATTTATACAAAAAATCATTAATAAAAAACTAGGTGTTCTTAGTACAAATATTTTTTTACCCTTAGATACCATTAGATACAATTTTTGTTATTAGTAATTTGTAGTTCTAACTGATTTTGAGTATTTACTGAGCTATATACATATATATATATTTCTTCTTCTTCCTCGCCTATTTCCTAGCTATTTGGGGTCGGCCACCTTCATCTTAAACTTCCATTTCACCCAATCTCCCACATCCTCCACACACATACCAGCAATCCTCATATCCTCCTCAATCGTAATCAACCAATTCTTCTTTGGTCTTCCCCTTCCTCTTCTTCCTTCCACACTCAATTCCATAACTGTTCTTACTGCTTTCGAATCTTCTCTCTTCATAATATGCCCAAACCATTTAAGTCTATTCTCCCTCATTTTATCCACAACCGACGCTACTCCTATGCTTCCTCTTACATATTCATTTCTTATCCTATCTTTTCTTGTTACCCCACTCATCCATCTAAGCATTCTCATCTCGGCTACACTCATTCTCTACTCTATTTTCTTGTCCACCGCATAACACTTAACCATACAACATAGCTGATCTCACTACATTCTTATAGAACTTACGTATTACATAATATGAAACTTCGTTCATGGTACGCATTTCATTAAACTGAAACCAATAATATTTTGATACAATTATAGTGCTAATTATATATTTTGTTAATAAATTATCGATAAAAATAATTTAAATTATATTAATTCTACTGTCTGGAATTTTAAATTATATATAGACTCATAAACATTATTCCAGTAATCTAATTTTAATTTTGAAAACTAATTTAGATTCGTTAATATATAGTTTAAATTGTGTAGGATGTTTTTTTAATAATTTTTTCAGTGACTCATTAACATACGTTTTCTTTAAATAAAATCTTAATTAGCTTACATTAAAAAATATGAAATACAATTTGAAATTTCCTTCCTACTACATAACAAAATAGACACCAACAAACACAAATTATTATTCAAAATTAATATTGAACTACAAAAATTGTTTTTTTTTTTGTCGTCTTATTAAACTTTTCGCGGTTAAAAATATATATTTGAGTGAATGTTTCGGTGACATATACGTACGTATATTAGCAATTGATGCAGCACATTGCATCACCCACACTAATGATAGTTTACAATGCATATACTAAACCAACACTCTCACGTATATATTTATAATATATATCTATATACAATTAAAAAAAAACCACTACCAACTATTACGAATATATATATATATATATATATATATATATATATATATAATATAGTACTATATATGTATATTCTGCAGTAACACTAACTTATATTTCCACAGGACAATGTTCCTATGATCGAGCTAACGAGGCCTTCAATCAGCGTCGACCATGATGACAAATAACATTTACCTTCCGATTCGCCACCGTTACATCCAGCGAGTCGGAGCCCATTCAAAAATGTCCAATTTCGATTTCATTGAATCTCAAAACCCACTAAGAGACATAAACCTTCAACTGCCTATTAAATAAGATCTACGTTTTAAAATCACCCAAAATAAATAATTACTAGTTTGAAAAAAATGTATATAAGTTGTTATTACATACTTTTTATTTTATATATTTATTATGTGAATTATACAATCGAACTCTATAACAAATATTACATTATTAAAAATTATTTTACGTTTAATGTTATGTTCCATTGTTTTAATTATTGTAGAATCGAGGAAAACATTATGTTTATAAAAGGTTGTTAAATCAAGTTTAAATTTAACAAAAAAATTGAATACATTATTTTAAATGGAAAATAGTATCATTCAAATGTTATTGACTTTAGAGACTCTAAACACTGGTTTGCTCTTATACTTAGTAAAAATACATTTTTCCTTAAAGCTTCCTTAGAAATATATCCCAATAAATCCTTCCATTTTTTTAACATTTGTATCATAATTTCGATTTCATATCCACTCTCATTTGTATGATTTATTTTCCACAAATCTGTCAAACTATTTTTATCTTTTTCTGTTGCATCAGTGACATGAAAATCGATATCATGTAACAATTTATCTATCAAGTAAAAAGTATAGAAAATACTTCGAAGAGAACTGGGACTAGGAACAACTTGAACGTCAATGTTAAGACGATTGATTAGTAAATTTATGGTATTCCACCGAATGTACTTGTCGTAGCAAAACTTCGCAAGTAAATTGCATTGATATTCAACATGAATCGACTATAATAAACATAAAAATATTAATTTAATTTCATGATTAATAAGAGTTAAGTAATAGGGGCTATCTAATCTAAACAAATGTGTTTATAGACGTCCAAACAATAACAATAAACACACATAAATAAGCCTACTAAGTATACAGAGTATTATCTTACAACTAATTATAATTCGTTTAAATTTATCAGTAACAAATATATTAATAAAAACTTACGCTGTACAAATGATGATTATCTAAAATTTTAAAAGCGGTATTCTGAACGAATATCATCACGTGATCACGACAAATAAATATAAATTCAGTATTTTTTCCCATACTAGTTACCAATTCGGCGAAATATCTTATAAGATTGTTATCATCGTTCCAATTAGTAACTGTCTCTATTAATTTTTTACCATCAAATAATATATACATAAGATAATCTAAAGCTTTTCGTATTGATTCTACCAATATATCAACAGATTTTTGATTAGTATTCTCAGAATAAATATTCCAATTGCTTGTGTTATCACTGGAATCAACCTTAATCATTTCATTTAAGGTTTTTAAAGTAATGACAGGCTGAATCAAACACCTTGTTTCAGTAATAAAATCGGGTATTATATCAGATGATAATTTACAATCGAGTAAAACGGTTTTTTCTGATGAAATATTATTATTATCTGAAATAAAAACTGTTTTCTTTAATATATAAATACAAAATACCAATTCAATAAAATATTAAAGTTAATGAAAATATTTTCACTTTTTAAAAAGAATAAATCAGTTTTTTTTGTTAAAAAACAACATATTCAAATATATTTAACAAATTCAAAGTACCTTAATAAATTTCGTAAATAACAAAAAACTACAATTTTTCTTAATTTGTTTATATATTTTAATAATAGAACGAGATTTCAATAAAATTACTAATAAACATCAAACAATATAAAAAACTGATTTCCCTTAAATTTAGTAACATATATAATGAAGTCTCTAAATTAATATGGATTAAGCTAATTCAAATAAACAATTTAATTTATTATAAATTATCATATAATATTAATAAAAAATCAAAATATTAAACTTTAAAAAAGTTTTCTAATATTTACTAATTTAGAAAATACTTTAATTTAATTGACAAAAAATCTTCAAGACAAAACTTTTCCCCCATCATGAAAACAAAGATAATTTACTTTTAGATATTTATAATAAAAACTTTTATAAGATACGAGTATAATAGCTAAAACTAAATTTAGTATCAAAAATATTAAAATAACTATTAAGTATGAAAATTTTAAAAATTTTAAAATAATGTTTATATAATAACTTCGACAATTTTTTAATATATAAAAAGTGTATTGTAGAATTTAAGCTTTTATTATTTTATTCTCTTATATAGAAATTATACTTTGAAGTTCAAAATCTATATATTAAAATAATATAATATATTTATTACTTTATAACCAAAATATAATATATCTCACTTACAAGTACACTAAATTTGTCCTAAATATGTAACTTGTGTTAGAAATACTTGTAAACTATAAACTAAATTCAATTTTATAGTAATAATTAATTTTTAACTGAAAGCTATAAACTCAAAATTTCTTAAACCTAAATATTTTATAAATCATATCGCAAAGTAATAATTAATTCTGTGTACTTACATATATTTAATTTACAAAATTAAAAAACAATAATTTTTCATTTACCATTATGAATGATAATAATTTCGATTAAACTAAAAATTACTTTATACATAAAAATATTTCATAAAAAATTGACGCTCGGAGTTAAAATCATTATAACATCACATTTACAAATTTCAACTTTAACTATATACAAATTAATATCCATATATCTTAATGTTCATAAATTAGCTTATGTTAAGATCAGTTAGTTAATGTTAATTTTACCTACACGTGTTAACTAATGTCAATATTTCAAAATTGGTCATGAATATTAGCCTCTTTCAACTAGCTAATAATCGTCGATTGTATGTATCTCAAAATTATAAAATGTTAAAAAATTGTGTATACTTGTTATTTATAAAAAAAAAATTTTAAAAAATGTGTATGTGTGTGTGTGTGTGTGTGTGTGTATGTGTGTGTAATAAAAAATTCCAAGATTAAAATGCAACTAAGCATTGCAACAATTCCTCGTACATAATATACAGAGAAAAAATATTTTTAATGTTTTTATTTAATTGCACATGAAAGTTGCTATAAAATAAAACAAATATTGCAATTATAAATTATATTTTAACATATCAGTTGATAATATTTATGCTAAATATTTTAAATCTATATACTCAAAATATGCGAAAATAAATAAATAAAAGTACGAAAAAATATAAACCTTTAAATTATTACCATTACCTGTTAGTCTATATTGTAAAATATATTAATAAGTATTAATAAAATGTATAATTAGCTTCAAATTTGGTTTACTATTCTTAACATAATTCATTTTTATAAATTATATAAAGTATATTAAGTTCAAAATTGTCATGTTATTCTAAAATTGTGTATTAAGTTAATAGCGACTGGATTATCTTATTTTATAACTAGTCCCAGAAATTACCAATAAAATATGTTATACGTACAAACATTTTTGGAACTTTGAGATTCCAATAAATAAGACGACACATTATTTTCAATAAATTGTTGATCAGGTAGCTTGTTCGATTCAGAATCACATAAAAATTCCTATATAAATAAATATTTGAAAATGAATTTTTGTAGTTTAATAAAAAAGTAACAGTACACAAACTTTTTAATAACCATTAATAACATATTTTAGTATTAAACATACAAAATCATCAAATAAATTTAATAAACATTGGACTATATACAATATTTTAAAAAATCGTGTTCTTACATTTATAATTTCATCAAATTTCTAGTTTTAAAAATTAAAAATAAATTTTCTTTAATATATTTCAAAATTAAAAACATTTAAAATATAAATATAACAAACTCTCAATATCATAATATTACCTTTCTTTCTTTTTAAATACTTATTTAACCCTATCTCTTAAATTTAATAACAAATCAAACCTTTTTATTTATATTAACCTTAACAATACCTAAAGTCCTAACAATAGTTAATTTTCTAACTCAATTTTAAAAAATGTTTATATAAATATTCATTATTATAATTTGTAATCAACCTATCTTATAAAAATATGTTTTAAACCTACTTCAAAAAATAATTCACTCTTCTTTTCCATAATTTTAGACTGAACACTCATAACATAATCCACTATGTCCATTCCAGCAGGTTTATTTTGTATTAAAGACATAGCTAATACTGTATTCAACTCACTTTCCATTTCTGTAAGTATAAATAAATAATTTTTTAAGTAATAAAATAATTACCTACAAAAATGTAAAAAACATATTGATTATTTTTTAAAAAGTATAACTATCTGTAACAAAGTTTATGAAAACTAACGGTTACTAAACATAATAAACCACACAAAACTAACAAATCACAAGTTTCTATTCGATATAATACTTTTAATCGCAAAAAAGCACAAGTATAATTTTAAAACATGAAAAAATATAAATAAATATAAACCACATGCACAAAATATTCCACCAAAGAGGAAGACAGTCTAAAATATCTTCTTCAAAAGAAAATTTCTAAATCAAGTCCAACTAATAAATTGTAATTGAATCATCACTAACACGTTAAAATACTAAAACACAATAAAAAAATTGAAATTAATAAGAACCATAATAAACTAAATTTAAACTAAAATATGTGTACACTAAGTACAATTTAGTATATGCAATGCTGCCGTTCCTTTTGGTAAACGTTATGCAATATCACCGAAATTAAAAGTTATAACAAAACTAATCAAAAGCCCCCATTTATTATTACACTGTTGCTCATGATTTATTAAAAGACCTATTTTCAAAAAAAAAAAAATCGAAAAATGAGTTACACTAGATTTAAGCTAATTATTATTAATGGAATTACAAAAATCCCAAATTTTATTTTATCACATCGGACGTGTCGAAATTTTACTCGTTATTTTTTAATATTTAAAGATTAAATATCTACCTGCTTACACTTTTTTTCTTAATAAAATGACTACAATATTAAACTATTAATATTTAACAAAATTATTTAATTCAGAAGTAATGCGTGTGTGTACAATTTATCATTTTTATAAATAACTATACAAAAATATTATAATTACCCTGCCAATTTAAAAAGATTTAAACCCACCTATAATAACAGCAAAAGTCAAAATCAAGGACAAACGCCGATGGGGTTTTTAGTATTCATTCCCGCCCCTAAATATCAGAAAAAATTTATAAAATAGACGACCTAAGTTTTGAAATAATATTAAATTATAAAGATAATTTAATATTATTTCAAAACTTCCCACGAAATTAAAAAATTAAATAGGTAGGTTAATTAATCACCCCCGTTACAAATACGTGTTTAAAAATAAATTGACTTATATATCGATACTGGCTAAAAACAATGTATGTGTACGTAACTAAGGGCGAATTTTATACACTCGCGAACTGTTTGATTACCAACCGTTCTCGATTGTTAAAATATTAAATCAAATCTGTTGACAAATTTGTAAATACTACTTGAAAATTATGGTGTTAACTGAAAACATGAGACGTTGCCCATTAGACAGATGTCACGGCGCTGTGACAAAACTGACGTTTTTGGAAGGCTGTCTGAAGCGGTGTGACTTGTGTCATACTCCCAGAGTTTTCCAAAGAATCGTCAAGTGTACAGGTAAATAATTATAATGCCGAAAACGTTGGCGATCGACTAATATGCTATTATACTCATAGAATGTAAAATGGTGTACCACCGATGTTGCGCCAAAATTATGGAAGTGAAAAACAACGAGGGAGAAGACGATGACATCTACATCCACTTAATGGAAAGTTGGCAAAAGCCAATAACACCAAGAAATGGATGAAAAAAATCAATAGAGACGACATGCGCACGTCGATGCAACAACAACACCAAGAATCCATCCTCTGGATCAAAGAGATCGAAAATGACGAGGAATGGTTTGAAAAAGATTATGAATGGATAGAAAATATTGATGACATTAAAAAGGCGATCGAAGAGATTGACGAGATCAATGACGACAACTTCCCTACAACCTGGAGACGGCAAGAAGCCTTCCCAGAGATCAAATATATCGATGATGAGGAGGAGTCGATCGATGAAAACACACCGGTGCGTCTACAAAGTAAATTGGGAGCATTGACACATCGAATATTGTTGAGCGACGTCTGGGCCACCTCGGTGTTCGGTACGATCGAGTGAATATGTCGATCACTATTATCATAAATTATCGTTGTTTTCGATTTTGTTTCGTTTTCTCCAGAATATCTCAGATGTACGATCAATAATGCGATGGACTAAGAGAAGAAACACCAAAAGTAGTTCACTCAAACTTCACGGTGTGTCCGGTTCGCGATCGAATAAAATGGCATATTAGATAACACAACTACGCACCCCGAACGCTGAATTTTGTTTTTCATTTAATAATATTTTGTAACCTTTGTTTTTTTTTTTAACATTAATTTATAACGTTTGTTTTTTCTTTCACATTATTTTGTAGCAATATTTTGTGACATTTGTTTTTTTCTTTAACATTATTTTGTAATATTTGTTTTGTCTTTCACATTATTTTGTAACGTTTGTTTTTTCTTTAACATTATTTTGTTACATTTGTTTTTTCTTTCACTTTATTTTGTAATAATGTTTTATAACATTTATCTTTTTTTAACAATATTTTGTAACGTTTATTTTTTCTTTCGCGTTATTTTGTAATAATGTTTTATAACATTTATTTTTTCTTTAACATTATTTTGTAACGTTTGTTTTTTCTTTAACATTATTTTGTAACGTTTGTTTTTTCTTTCACATTATTTTGTAACAATATTTTGTAACATTTATTTTTTCTTGGACATTATTTTGTAACATTTGTTTTTCCTTTAATATTATTTTGTAACAATATTGTAATTATATGCATGCATATCATAATTTAGTTTAGTTTATTTAAAAATAAATATGCTGTACATAAATATTTTAAGATTCTTTAATAAAACAAACTGCCCCTCGACCTTCTCGGAATACCGACTATACTAAAATAATCTCACACAAAGCACATTTGAAAATAGTAAATATAAATATACATGAAGAATGCTGACCGAAAGGATTAATCACTAACTAAGGGTAAATCGCCCGAATGCCTACGCCAAAGTCAAAAAAAAATAAAAAAGAACTATATTGAACATCTGTACAAATCTCAAAAAACTAGACAAGTTGCAAAGAAAGCATATTCGAGAATAATAAATATAAATAGACACGAAGAACGCTGACCAAAGGACCAAGTTTAAATCACTCGACCGCCTACGCCTATGTCGAAAACAGGAAGAGACAAGAAAATCGAATACGTTTGCAAATTACAAGAAAATAAATACATTGTTTAAAAAAGCGCGTTCAAAAAAATTTTCAAAAAAAAAAAAACTTATGGACGCAATCACTAAAGTCAACAACACAAGCACCACAATACCAGATGTAGCAGATTTCTGTGGGAATATGACCCCACGAAGCCTATATAACCCAAAAATTACGCCTCTCCAGCAGCAGTCCATGCCAGTCCAAAGCAGGGACGAGCAGTCGGCACGGGTTGCCGGACAAGCCGTCGGCACGGACTACTGGCCCAGCAGTAACGAGTCTCCCGTCTACTCGTACGTTAGAGAGAAGTCTCCCTGAAGAAGACTCTTGTCGAGCAGAGTAGAGAAGATAATCGTCAACGCAAGTTCACGGTACCGGACGACGTTCCAGCTACGACCCATCAGCAATATTTAAGAAGCCGGTGTTCCGGAGGACGAGTCCAATTTTTCGTTATCAAAGTACTTGCGTTTTTATTTCAACATTTGTCGGTGGATTTATGGAACGAAGGCACCGACTCAACCTTTTCCTCACATCTCTATACAATCTCGCGTGTCTACAGACCAAAAAAGTCGAGCGCGGTGGCTGGGTAAGAGAACACCATTCTGTTCGTCTAACTCTCACTTTTAATTTCATTCGAATATTTTAATTATATTTGTATTTAGGACACTTCTCCATTACGTTCCTAAATAGTTCTCGTATTCACGACCTTGAAATAAATAACTGTAATAACTCATTAAGCTTTCCCCTGCTCACCTTCACACTCCCCTCACCTCATATTTTCCTCCTAATTCTCTTTCCTATATCTTCTTATATCCCTTTTTCTTTTATTTTGTTGTTTTTTGAGTTATTACAATATTTTGTAAAGTTGTTTTTTGCTCATGTTTGTAACTAATATATCCGAGTGGGTCTATACACTCGCACAGCTCGTCTACAACAAATAATCGTCGCGTGTACCCGCGTATAAACGTGTTGTTTCGTAAAACGGTTTACAAGACTATATGTTATACGCGGTCAGATTTTACGTAAACAAAATATTAATTCCTATCCAATAATATTAGTACACAATAACACTGCACCTACGTATTATGTAATAATATCTACATATACTATAACTGTGGAAAACAACAATATAAACATATTTTAATTGTAAAGTAAACGTAAGGATATCTACAGGTATTGTAACTGTGGGAATCAATATTATATGCATATTTCGATGTAATTTAATAATATTCGCAGAAAACATAATTGTGAGAAATTATAATGTAAACACATTTTTGATGTAATGTAAAGCTAAAAATATCCTTAAGTATCAAAAACTGTGGGAACCGATAAAATAAGCACATTTCAATGTAATTTGATGTAACAATATATGGAAAAATACAACTTAATAAATGTTAGAACGAAATCTAAACTCCTCGAAATACCGACCATTCTGGCAATCTTATAACAAATACAGAATTAACGCATTTCTTTTATATAAAAGAGTTTATAACAATTACATAAATACATCATACTAATGGGCACGAATTAAACGAATACGTGTTCATTAGTAAATAAAAAATATCAAAAAAAAAACAATAAAATAATCATTACAGAGAAATGTAAAACACATTACATTAATATCGAAGAAACTTGATATGAGCTGACCACCACGTCGCAAGATTACGACTGGACAGCTCGAATATAAAAGACCAAAAACACACCCTAACCACACAGTATGTATGCGGATGCAGCCCAGCCACGAGTCACTAAGTCGTAGGAATCGGTATTTCAAGGAGCGAGGGTCGTTCTCTACACCGAGACTTCTGCAGCTATTGTCATTATCGGTGAATTTACACAAGCAAACTCACCGTCCCAACCTTTTTCTTTCATAATTAACTTTGTAAGTTTTTCTTATTAAACACACTCACAGCAACAAGACCAGGCACGTAAGTGATTTAATAATTTAATAATAAATTTCCTAAATAATTCTCGTATCTACGATCCTGAAGACAATTTACGTAATAACTCATTAGAATTTAAAAACATCCCCCACTAGTGCCTGATTACCTACACATAGGTAATTAAGCATTTCCTTTCCCTTATCCTAACGGGATCATACTCACTTATTTTTGAGTTATTACAATTATGTACACGAGACCGTATTATCGTTATATATATCCACGTATTACTTATTTAATAAACGTGTACGTCGTAATGTCTCCGCGTTTTTATCGTAAAATTATTTCAAATTATTTCCAGCATTTGCCGCTGTTAGACATTAACAAATTAAACAGTTATAAATAAAAATTATCGACTTCATTTCTTTTGCATCGTCTTAACATCAAGTTTTTTTGAACAATTATCAGTTTAATTTGTAATTTTCATTACCGAAAGTATTTATCAATAATCAATATAATTTACCTTAACACATTAGAGACGAACACCATTGATCAGTAGGCACGAAAGAAGTGTTTACCACCAATAATTTATACTTTCCATTATTATTAAATCGTACGTCATTAAACCAATTTATTTTTATTTTCGTCAAATTCATTAAATTGTTATGTATATATTTATTAGTTTATAATTAAATTTTATATTTCAAAAATAAATACCTATATTATGATCATTAAATGCAATACTCTGGAATTTCATATATTATATTTATAAATATAAATTCACAGCTTTGGAATATAATTTATACATATGAAGTATGTTCAAAAAGTATCCGGACAAAATTTACCATTAATTATATTTAAAAACTATAAGCTATTTAAATAGATCATCTTCAAACTAGTGTTCTTTAATTTCAATAAGTGCTTCCAACGATCTTACTTTCAAAAACTTTCAAAAACACCTTTGAATTCCTACAAATGTATATCCTATACGCACCACAAACACAAAAATATGAACTTACCGAACTACTATGGTTTTTACCCGATGTGACAGACTACTTGCGTTTAGTTCACCACAAATGATTATTGGATTTCTCGCCTCCAACAACAAAGAACAACGAATTATATTGTATTAACCCTAGATCGTCGGTTGTACAAAAAAATTACAACCATTCAACAGTTTGAAACACGAGTGAAAAAGTATGGAGAAAACAAGCGTTCGGTTCTCGCAACGTCTTTGACTATAGACTTAACGTCTTTGATACTCGCCAATTGGGGTTATGTCGTTTTGTTTTATAACATTTCGCAAATCGAATTGATATCACATTATCACTTATAATTCGCCACTCGTTTCTTTCGCTCAACTTCAAATTTTTATATACTATATTGGTGCCAAATGCTTTATTGAAAATTACCGGTTTTGAAAATAATCCGTCATTCGTTTGAATTGGTCAATCGATTAAAATAATACAATGGAAGCCCCTAAGATGTCACAAGATGAACTCGTAGAAAAATTAAAACAACAAGTAGCATTAGAAAATATTGAACTATTATTAACAGTAAGCAGCAATTATTTATTATTTTTACTCAATTCAAACGTTTCCAATTTACTTCAAATACCCAATATTTGTTTATCATTATCCTATTACATCTAAAAAAAAAATAATATATGTTTATGTTATCTTATAGTGGGTACATGTTTATTTTGTTTTTGTATTTATCGCTTTCATTTATTTATTTGTCTACCAAATTTATGAACGTTTTTCTTAGATTTTTGTTTTAATTTTTTGTCCAACAGCTAAATACTATAGTTAAATACTACCTACATTCATATTCTGCACAATTTATATGACAATTTAATACTAAGATGGAAAATTTTTCCTTCAAGGGCTTATATTAATTTCATACCAACTTTAATTATTACAATGCGAAATGAATAAAAGTTTAAATAATACGTATATATTAGCCTAGTAATCTAATTAATTCTCTATGAAAATAAGAAATACCTTACTTATAATATGTGTGATAAGAACCTTATTTTTAAATATATAATTATATTTAAAAAATACAAAGTATAGATAAATTACAATAAAATACTATAAAACATAATTTCACTAACATATTATTTACTTTTTACACAATTAATGTTCATTTCATATTTATATATTAATGTACTAAGAAAAATTAACTATGTATACAAAAATTGTTTGGCAAAATTATAAATATGTTTACAATTCACAGGAAAAAATTAACAAGAACCAAATATTTGATGTTTTTTGTTTGCCTAATATAATAAATAATAAGTTGTTATGAAGTGTTCATAAAATAAATAAATTATAAATATAAATTTGTTTTCTTTATGAAATAAATAAAAATATAACATATTTAAAATATTAATATTTGACCTGTTGTGAGTAAAATTATATTGTAAATACTATATAACTATAAAAATACTAACTCTGAATTTATATATTAATAAAGCCTAAAAGCAATTTATTTCTTTATAAATATATATTTAATTTTTTTAATTTGCAGAAAATGAGTCGATTGTGTTTCAACAAATGTATTTTAAAACCAGGATCTTCACTAGATAGTAGTGAACAAGTAAATACATGCTAATATGTTATATATTTTAATAAAATATAATTTTCAAATACAATTATTTTCTTAGAAATGTGTTTCAATGTGTATGGATCGTTATATGGAAACTGTCAGTCTAGTTTCTAAATCCTTTGGTGAACGACTAATGGCTGAATCCCAAAATATGCATTAAATCAAGTCAAGTGTTCTATGTAGTTATAGATTTCTGTCGTGCTTATTTGTTTATTTACGTTTGTAATTAAGGTTTAAACAATAAATTAATTGTTGGTTTAATACATACCAAAATAAAAAATGATTACTTATTATTTTACAACAGAATATTTACAAATGTATATTATGAGTTTTTATCATGTCAGGAATGCCATCCTCAGTCTGAAATAAACAAATTATACAGTTTATATAACTTAAATACATGTTATAATATATTCTTATAGTTGATACATAATATTGATTGTAATTAAAACAGATACGATTATAAATTAATAATTAAAATTAATGTTTTTTTTTAATCAATTTATAAAACCTAAGAACAAGATATATTTATTTCTTAAGACAATACCATGCTTATATTTGTCTATCTAAAAGCAATACAGCAAAATCCTAATGAAAATTAATTTAAAAAATTATAATTATTAGTTCATTTTGAATACAAATGTAAAGGTTTAATTATAAGTAATGCAGTTATAAGGCTTGAATAAAGTTACATTTATAAGTACATTGCACACAAGTTACAGTATAATTACAACACTAGCTAAATCTAAAGAAATACACAATAAATTTAACTTACGGATAAATCAGTACTTGGTAGACTATCATTACCACAAGAAATATTTTCATCAGTCTCAATATCTTCCAAGCTAGACTCATTTTTATTACTTATTAGATCAGATTTGACTTCTTTATCAGAATTGTCATTTCCATCAATAGAAAGTCTTTTAATTGGTGATAATTGTTCTTTACTTAAACTATTTAAACTTTCTATAAAAACATATATTCAAATTTAATAAATATTTTTTCATTTCTAAAATATCTTAATCTACAGAATATAAATGAAATATGTATTTATACACATACACTCAGAAAATATTGTATTGTATAAAATTAATCTAATATTACAAATATAATAACATATTTAGTTAAATCTATACAAGTGGCCAACTCCCAAATAGGTGGAAGAGTTAAATCTATACAAGAGGAAAATATACATTATTAAATATGTAAAATTATAAAACTTCTACTTCTTTTTCTTACAAAACAAATGAAATTAATTTAAAATATTTACGTACCCGAGTTATCTATTTCTTTTAACTGTGTATTGTCTGATAAATTAAAATTTTGTGACGACACCAAATTTATATGGTTTTTAGATTGTACATTCTGTTGTTCAAGTACATTGGTTTTAATAGGTGATAAACTTTTAGGTTTATTATCAGGTATTGTTTTTGACGAGTCTGTACTATTTTGTAATATTTTACCTAACGGCGATCCTTCATATGTTTGACTATTGCATTGCAGAGTATAATTCTAGAAAACAAAAATTAAATGGGTGAAAACTTCAAAACACTATGCCTATTTATAACTTGCCTTAACCACATTAACTGTTGGTTTAGAATGAAACTGATGAGATTCAAGAATTTGTAACAATATGGGTCTTTTATCATCTATAAGAAATCAATTTTAATACATTTTTACTCCGTACGAATAGAAATTAATAAACTTCACCTTTTAAAATATGAAGTTCTTCAAAAATGTCATTTTCATCTGTGTATTGGTATAAATGTTCAGCACCAGTTTCCGAATCAAATACAGACTTGGTGAATGTTAATTCTAAATACTCAAACAAATCTTTCACTAATGATAACAATAATGATCCATTTTTATTAGATACAAAGTCTTTAATTTTCTTTGTGTACAACTTATCCTAAAACAAATAAATTTAAAAAAATCATAAACAATGACCGATAATTTGAAATCTAAAAATGATCCAATGACACAATTATGATTTAAACAAAATTTAAAACAACAAATACACGCTAAAATTAAACCCGTTCAAATTTTATTATAAAGCATTTATCTGACACCTAATGTCAGATGATTATTGTACATATCAATAAATACCTGAAATGCTGATCCTTTTTCAAGAACGTGAAAAACGTTTGCTCGAAGTTCAGCCTATAATATACGAAAAAAAAATAATGAAATTATTTATAAGCTGTAAGATTCAACCACAATCTAACTAACTCTTATTTTAGGTAATACACCAGTAGATTCCAATGTCTTTTCGACCATATCCTCTAAATTAGTATTATCAGTAGACATTTTAAATGGTATCAGCTACCGTGTGCGGTAAACTTTATTTGTTGTTCGTTCGAATTTTTAATAATTGAAGGGAAAAATAGGTATTAAAATAAAATATTAAAATCACAAAGATAACAAAATAATTTACACATTTATGTACGAAACAATATTATTTTAGTATGCAATAATTAAACAAATCCAATAAAACGTACAAAAACTAACGGCAAAAATAAAAGTTAAGTACGATATAGATATTTGAAGGATTTTTATTTAATCAGCCTGACAGGACGTACTTAACGCCATGAAAATGAAACCGCCAAAATTCGTGTTATCGTTAATTCCATAGTCCTATAAACATATAGACTACAGTTTAGAGAGAGAAAGAAATAGAGCAAAAGAGACGGAACCATGAATAGAAAATCAGTGAGGCCATTTAGTTCCAACAAGTTTTGGAAATAATGTGACGTTTATTGTTTATTTAATCAATATCGGTTTTCAATTTGTAATTTACCACCGTGTATAATTTATATAGTTATAATTAATTATACCGTTATAATGTACAATTGATTATGAAAACATATTAATAGGTACCCTTCTGAAGTTGGGCAAATTATTAAAATTCAAATTAGATAAAACGTTTATAGTTTATTTAATTTTTTTTCAGTTTGTTGTTATATAATAAGTAATAAACGATATTTATTTAAGAATCCAAATTATGAAATTGGCGATGCACAGATTAAACGTGTTAAATCTATTAATTCATTATCTGTTTGAACCAAATATTTCGTGTAGTAAATATTTTAATTAAGATATTATGTTTCCTTTACCAGTATATATATATAAATATAATTTAAAAATATAATCATGCTGTTTGTAGCACAGTTTTTTATATATTTAATATCATATAGCACGATAGAATTTTAACCGATTCCAGTAATATTAAAATACCTTGTACCTTTATACCTTTTTTAATCGGTTTAAAACGTTTTACTATTCCAGATATTTAGGCATATTTAATGAAAGTTTGTTTATTAAAATTACTTCACAACTTGGCAATTATTGTACTGGATGAAATAAATCCGATTTAAAAATACTTTTAGGTAATATTTAAAATTTTCTTTTTTATTCAATCAATTTGAAATATATTTCAGGTTCTTCAATTTAATGAACGTAATATCAATCTAAATTAATTGGATCTCAAGCTACTTCTACCAATATAAATTTTTATTTTAAAATATTTAATTAAAAAATTGATATTTATAAGTCTATATTTAATCTTCATCACATTTTATGTACACTATTCATAATCATATGATCGTATATCTAATTAATCTAATACCTTTAAACGAGCAATTCTTGTGTATATAATTTTAATCTCGGAAACGGCACAAACGATTTTCATGCAGGGGGTTTCGAGGGCGATAAATCGATCTACCTAGGTTTCATTTTTAGAAAACGTCGTTTTTTCCGTGTTTTCAAGCAATGAAAAACTGCTACAATATTATTAGAATACAGTGATAAATTTCGCCAAAAATAAAACAGGCATTGAAAATAAATTTAGAAGATAGAAAAATCTTGCAACAGCTTCCACAGGATCGTCCTGATATTGTGGATCAAGCTGTTAAGTTAAAATTTGACCAAATAATAGAAGATTTAGATAAAAAACAAGTCTTTGGAAAGTTATCGGCTTTTGTATACACTATAGAATTTCAGAAACGATGATTACCACGTCCATCTGCTTATAATTATGACATATGATAACAAGATTTATCAACTAGAAGAGCTCGATGACTTGATATCATCCGAAATACACAGAAATAATGAATTAGAGTTAAAGGAATTAGTACTCAAATGGATAATTCACAACCCATGCGGCTATTTAAATCCCAATGAAACGTATATAGTCCATAAAAACGAAAGAACAAAATTTCGATTCGACTTTCCAAAATCGTACCAGGAAATTACATCCTTAATAGATGATGGTAAACCAAATTACCGACGCCACTATAATTCGTATTTAGACCTTCATAGTCCCTAATTTTCACACGAATATGCGATTTATCACAAAAACATAAACGGTCGTCGTAAAACACGAGATAATCGTCATGTAGCCCTCTACAACGCATATTTACTAAAAAAATTTAATTGTCATATTAACGTTGAGTACGTAGGGAGTATTTTAGCTGTGAAATATCTTTATAAATACATTTAAAAAGGACACGACTGCGCATCGATTAAAGGACGCTGATTTATAATGAAGCAATACATACATTGAAGGACGTTGTGTCACGCCACCAGAAGCATGCTGGCGATTATTTGCTTTTGAAATTAAAAAAAAAGTCATAGTGTCCAACGACTGGATAATTAACGGATTTCCTGAAAATCCAAAACGTCTATGGGAAACATTTAAAGAAAATTTGTCAGAAGATTTTATTCATGCAGCCTGGTAAAATGTACAGTTAATAGAAAATGCAATTAATCGCGATTACAGAATTATTGCTAAAATATTAAACACTGAAGCAACAGAAGGTCAAAATTTCCAATACTGGATACAAACTTTTGGCTTTGAGGACATTGATAATTAAACACTGATGAATCAGCAGTATTAGGAGAGCAAATATACCAGTTACTAAAAGGAAAACAGATTGAAGTCGTTAATTCCATTTTTCAAGCTGTAAATAATACAGCTTCTGAAACGAAATCATCTTCATCGATGATCCGGGGGGTACTGGGAAGATATTTATATATAAAACTTTATGCTACATGTTGACTGGAAAACGATACAAACTAAAATGTACGGCTTTTACCGGTATTGCTTCTATATTATTGCCTAATGGACGTACTTCACATAAAACTTTTGGACTAAAAGTACCACTGACACCAGATTCAGTCTTAAACCTTACTCTTCTAAAACGAGATAATTAGCAGAAATAGATATTTTTCTTATGGATGATCCTTCCAAAATATGGTTTGTAGAACATTGCGATCCATTGGAAATGTAATAGTACTAGGAGGAAATTTTCGCCAATACCTGCCTGCCACGTGCGAATAAAACTAAGTTATTAGATCTTTCTATTAAGTGATGCTCCTTATGGTTTATTTTTAAGACTTTTAAACTAGAAGAAAATATACGCGTTGATATAGAGCAATGACAATTTGCTGATTATTTACTAACTAGGCAACGGTGAACTGAATCTAAATACTATATAAGAAATTGAATTGCCATAGAATATCATTTCAAACAACAATCTTATTGATGAAGTATTTGGTAACTGCTTAGCCAATGGAAATTATGAGGGGATGAAAGGTAAAGCAATACTCGTGCCTCTTAACAAAGATGTTGAAAAAATTAATGATGATATAGTTGTCAAACTTCCCAGAGAGTACAAAATCTACTATAGCCATGACTTAATAAAAGATCAACCTGAAGTAGCCATCGAATTTACAACAAAATTTCTCAATAATGTCAATATTTCAAACTTGCCACCAAACGAACTAAAATTTTAAAAAAATGTGTTCGTAATATTGTTGCGTAACTATATTGACGTATCAGAACTATACATTGATGTAAGACTCATTGTAACAAGTCTGTACTATTACGTAATTAAGGCAAAAGTTGTTATTGGCGAACAATCCTACAAAGGAGTACATATACCAAGAATAACCCTTGACTCATCAAAAAGACAACTGAGATGCAGCGTCACCAATTTCCCGTTATATCTGCATTTGCCATGACTGTCCATAAATCCTAAGGGCAAATATTCGAATCTATTGGGGTTAACTTAAAGTCCAGTCCGATCTTCATGCATGATATGTTATATATAGCATTTTCTAGAGTTAAGCGACCAACTATGTTAAAAGTTCATCTTCCAAATAAAAGTCCTCGACATACCCGCAATATAGTATGGAAGAAAGTATTAAGTTAAAATATGATTTCATAATTAAAACTGTGATTATTAAATTATTATATTATTTATATAATGATAATTGATAAACTATAAAAAAGTAAGTACTTGTTTCTAATGTAATGTTAAACTAATTGCACTCGTGAATTTTTATTTAAATAACCAGTTCATATTTTTTTATTATTATGTGGGTAAGATCGAAAAATATTATTCATATTTCATCAGTATGTAATTCGTATCTAAATATAATTTTCACAAAACATGATTTACCAAAAAAAAAAATACCGAGAATATATATATTTATCATTTTAGTTATTGACATAAACATATATAGACATTGAACGACAATTATTTTTAGAAAAGAAAATTTTATTTACGACATACATTGTTACTCTGAACAAACGATATATATTATAGGGTTAAGATTTATATAGAGTAAATATTTGGAAA
Organism: Geopemphigus sp. TES_GeoC_2020; assembly: GCA_025469175.1. Taxonomy (NCBI): domain Eukaryota; kingdom Metazoa; phylum Arthropoda; class Insecta; order Hemiptera; family Aphididae; genus Geopemphigus; species Geopemphigus sp. TES_GeoC_2020. The sequence continues at coordinate 49,739 of JAIPRN010001019.1, forward strand.
AAATATCTAGGTATTAAAAACGAAAAAACATGTTCAAAGAATTAAATTTAAAATAGTGTCTTTTATGTTCGATATAGGTTAGAAATGTTGATAAAAATTCTAAATTTTAGAATAGAAAGAAAAAATTTGACAAGGAAAAAGTCGAAAATCGTACATATTAACATACAAAATTTACGAAGTTAAAGTAATTTTTAATCCGTTGCATAAACATTTGATAAAAACGTGTCGTTTTACAGCTACAAATCGGATAATACTCAACGCATGGCTGTACTATAATTACCTATTGGTAACGCCGTGTAAATGACTTATTTTTCATTATAAATATACAGTTTGTAAAACATTATTTACAATAAGAATATGCCCTATGTGGTGATGACATGACATGAGCTACATGAAAAAAGAAGAAACCTGAGGTTACATTTTATATTTTGGTTTTTAATTTGTTATATAAATATATATATATTTGTAATTATTATGAGTGTAGGTCGCGACAACATCTTCGTTTATGCCTCCTTTAGGGAATTCCAGGTATTGAGTGTAAGCGTTTAATTTGAATGAGAAATGGGAATGACAAAATTTATAATTCTGTTTCCTATAATTTATGGCGGACTTAAATTTTCCAAAAAATATTCTAAGTGTTTAAGTCGAAAAAAATGTGAAAGGGTTAGTTTAGAAAACAGTCTTTAGAGTTTTACACAAGACCAAAAATCAACTAAAATATCGCATATGAAATACGCTGCTATTTATCACTGTCAATTTTACTATAATGGACGGGGTCAAAATCATCACAGTAATATATACAATTTTCGAAAAATAAGTAATTATTAACGTGCTGTACGCGTTAATTGTTAAAAAGTTGCTTTACAGCTACCAATCGGTGGATACGTAACATATAGGTATACTACAAATTGCCAGTCTGAAATTCCGTGTAAACGACAATTGATTTACGAATAATTTCTAACGTATACAAATTATTAAAATTATTTAAATATTTTTAATATAAATAAACTAATGACGATTGTTTCTAACATACTGTGACTACGATTCAAGACGAGTTTTTTATTTTTTATTACTTCAGAAATTCCGTAATGTAATTTTCGTTCGAACCACTAACCGGGAATCGTCCTGTTAGGCCGTCGGTGGAAATCCATGAGGCGACGTCGGGCAACGGGAATGTCATCCATTTCGTCGGACGGCGGAAAGTGGATTCGTTCCGAGGCCGACCCGTCACCCATATATGGTTGCTCAACGTAAGTTTTTCTGACTTCGTTTCACTTCTCGTCCGAGCTACTTGTTCCAAGTCGATAAAATCCACGCTTATTGCGCAGATTCTAGACAAAGGTGGCGACCTTGTTTTTCAAATATATATATTTTATATAAACGCGTAATCAACCGGATCGCGTTATTGGTAAAGACAGACGAATACAAATAACGATATACATTTCCCGAGACGTAAATAAGATCGACGTATCGCGTTGACGACGTATTGAGAATTGTACAAATATTAGAAACAATTCGTTTTAAACGGATACATACGCCACAATTATTCGGGGCTTTCGGCTGTGGATATTTTGTCTTCCGTCGTCGCGTTGTTGCGTGGCTCGTCGACTACGTCACCCGATTAATATTATTAATATCGCGCAATGGCCACCCCGCGTCTCAGTAAACGGCTTTGGTGTAAGTGGCGTATTTTTTTGTAAAAATCGTTTCCTAACCTCTCGACATCATCGCTCCTTATTAGAAACCTGCGAAACGTAAATGTACATACCTAATCTAACCTAACCTTCGCACGTTCATAGATTACGCAGTAGTAATCGGTCGACGAATATTGATATATCGTATCTAGAGACGGTAATTATTTATTATACCTAAAACGATTTCCATATACGCGGAGGTAGCGGCTAGGCCACTAAATCAGGGATGAAAAGATTTTTTTGTATTCTTTTTATTTTATTTCGTGCGGAAAATATAAATGGCTGCCCCATGGCAGGGTATTGTCCTGCACACCATTCACGTGATAGTTTTAAAGAAGTGGTAGTTCTTAAGGATTATTGTGAATTAGATTCGATGTAAGGGGGGCAAATTAAAATAACGTGGGAATAGCTCACGTTGCTCGCCTACTCTTAAGGATGATCGTATTTATTAAACTTTTATAAAATTTTTTCAATAAACGATGGCGACTCATTCGTCCGAAGTACTGCCTTCAGGCATTCCGGGCCAGTAAGGGTATTGCCGATACCGTATAAAAAAAAAGGGTGGCCGACCCAAAATAGCTGGGAGAATAAGGTGAGGAAAAAGAAAAACATATATATACACCTATATATTACCTATATATATATATATATAACCTAACCTATATATATATATATACGCTTTAGTATACTCTGGTATACGTTCCATCACCAGAAACCATTGTAACCATTAATCGTCTCTGAAATATTAACGTACTTAGGAGTATATACTTTCGCTTATAATATACGCCTGTTATGTAGTAGCGTTAAAAATGTTACTCATAATGGTTATCAAATTATATAATTAACGTTGTATAAAAATTCGTATCAAATTACTTTTAAAATATTTTTTGGCGAAACTTGGAAAAACCTCACACGAAATTCGTAAAATATTAAATACTGTTTTTGCAGATAATATTTCGATGAAACTGGCTCTTTTTAATTAATGGAAATTAAACCTAAAATTTGCTACAAGCGTTGCGTTCAATGATTATAAAAAAACTTAGTCAAATTCATTGAACTTTCAATTCTACATAAACATACGATATTACAAAAGCCAACATCCTCCATATTTGTATAGCTATATTCATTTAAAATAATGTTTTGTTTTAAGACCGAAGGCCTGAAATTTGATATACAAGTATATATATATATATATACACGATATCCCAATAATTTTTTGTCATAAATTATAAGCTTAAATTTTAGACGAAATTTATATGTTTCGTATATAATTTACATTATTCGTGTTATAATTGATAATTATTATAATTATTGTTTTATCTTTATATAAATATATTAATTTTGCCGTAAACGTGAATCTTCACAAGCATTATTCGTATGCGTAATAAAACGGATATAAAATAATCAGAATTGAAAATGTTTTTAATGATTTAATAATACTTTCCAAAGTTCAATAATAATAATATAACGCGCAATTACGTACATCGTTAATTCGTCACGTATTTATTTGCTTTTCCTTATAGTTAAAAATAGAAGATTTGTGTAATTTTAGATATTTTATTATATACAATTTAAACAGGATGTTTATATTAATTACTAGCCATCCTGAACTGACCAAACACGGTTTTTGTAGTTTGCACTAATATTCGAAAAAATGTTCGTGATCAATACTTCTTTCGACGTTGTAAATTGACAACAATTAGGTGTAAACGAAATGAAGGCGGTGGAAAGGTCAATCGGAATTTTTCCATCGCAAACGCCTAATAATTGCTCGGAAAACATTTCCGCCGAACGCTTACCCCTTTGCTCCTGTCTACCTCATTAACGATGATTGTAAACAATAAACGATGGCGGCATACTGTCCGAAAAATCGCTCACAGGTTTTCCGGATAGTGGATGTATTGCCGATATCATGAAACAAAAAGAAACGAAGTTTCGAAATTGTATTAACAAATTGGCCCACATATATACGCTAAAAACAAAACATTCGGTCGCCATTGGTAATAATAATAACGTTTCGATCCCTTTGACGACCAACCAAATTATAATAACATCGAATATTTTATACGAAAATAGTTCAATTCGCATTTATCCAGTGACGAAGTGAGAACTATTTTATCGCCGTTTTTATTATTATTATCATTCGGTTGATTTTATCGATAATAATAATTTACCTAATTATTAACTATAGTAAGTATACGCTTTGCTGCGACTTAAGCCGTGTGAAAGTCGCGTAACGGTTTTAATCGTTTTTCAGGAATTCAAATACGCAACGAAAGGGTCGAAAGCCGTGAACACGAAATCCGAAGTAAAATCTAGGGTACACGAAAGCTTCATCGACCAAGTCTCGCTCTTTGAAACGAAAGCAATCATGTCGATTACCACCAATGGCGGCACGGTATTGTCAGGTTGCGTGGTATCGAAAATGGCGTACGGGGATTACGTCGTAAACGGCGTGGGACCGACTTCGGACGTAATATATAATAACGATAAGACGCGAACGGATCGAAATAACGAATGTGTACGATGTTTTCCCGTGTAGATGGCACGCGCTGACGCGTTGACGAAGGTCAACAATTTAATACGTTTACAGTTGGGTTTTTTTACCGAACCGCGCAAGTATAAAGTACCCGTGGACAGAAATAACGTGGACGACGACTTCATTCGCGACGCCGGTGTCGTCTTAAATTCGGCTCGCGTAAGTCGCGCGTACACGAAAACCGGATAACGCATATACACGAAACGCGAATAACCGATTCGTTTATTTTCTAGTTTTTGCGAAAACACGAGGATAATTTGAAATTATTGTTACGTTTCATGGCGGTAGATTGCAAACGATGCGGTTCTACGAAAGCGTACCTTAAAAAAATCGTCAAAATATTAGGAGGTGTGATCACGTACACGAACGTACGTAAAAACAAGATTTACATTGTAAAGTGTACGTACAAAGAGTACTGTTCAACGGGCTTAGGCGCCAACACCAAGGTAAGCACGACGTACAAATTTTACTATATTATCGCCATCGGGTATCGTAAATCTTATGCGATACAACACGCTCTTGTCCGTGCGCCGTTTAGAAGGCGAATAAACACGCGGCCGGTGAAATGTTAAATTTATTGAAACAAATATGCGGTCTCTTTTTGATCGAAAACGATGAACAACTGAAGAAGAAAAAAGGGCCCGCCGTCAAATTCGTGTCTTCACGCGTGAGTATATCATATATCGGAAAACGTACGCGCGAAATTCTGAAAATCTTTGTCTGAGCGTTCGTTGTGTATATCGTTCCAGTTACCAGAATCAAACCGGTTGTAATAAAAAGCAATCAAATACTTTTTGCTCACGCCCTACGAGAACGTGTCGTTGGAAAGTAAACTGCACGAAATCGCCGCTCTTACGGGCGAAACTCTGGAGTGTCGTGTACGAAGTTTCGACACGCGGTTCCGCGTAGAATACATGGTTGGCTATGGGAAAGCGTCAGTGACTGATGTTAACGAGTGGGTACATACGTAATTGTTAATCAATTTTCACGCTTTTAACGTTTCAGTTATGTAAGCAACTATGTTGTGTAAAATTGATACTCGCGTGTCACAAATGGTGTGGGTTTAATTTAACGGTGAGTGCCACGTGACTATTTATAAAATGTATCGATTATTATATAACATGTTCCGATCCGTTAGTTCGATGTTTGATCGACGTACGATTTTATTTTACAGAATAACTACGAACACGTCGAAAATTACTATAAAAATTTGTATCGTAACGATGTAGACGACGATAATGAGATTAGTGAATATATCGTTGTAGACGAACCAAAGCCACTATTCGTCAATGACACGAAACTGATTAAAAACGATATTTCCGAGATGGAACGGAATGAGGATTCGACGCGGACAACGGTAGGACATCGCTAGCATTTCTTACAAATATAGTTAACCGCTAAACGATTAACAAATCTACGTTCCGTAGGAATTAACATTGAAATGTAGTCGCGTGGAAAGTGAATCGGTGTACTGTCATACTAAATACGTTACATTGCGACCCGAAGATCGCATAGTATGGCATAGTAATCGTAATTTCTTTTGAAACGCGTCCGATCTTTTTTTTTTGTTCTACAGCCGAAACACGTGCGTGATATAATTCGGAAGACCGTACCGTCTGTCCGAAAAACCGACCAGCCGCTGAAACTGAAACTCTATTCAATGGCCCCTTGGATACGAAACCATACATCCATCCATAATTTAAGGACGTGTGATGACTACGAACAATATACGAGAACCGACGTAAGTGATAACGCATTTTCGTCAAACAATCGACGAAAGACAAACGCGTATTTTCAGATACTCGTGAGAAACGCGACGGGGATTCTAAACAAAATAACGCCGAACTCGTTCTTGCATTTCACTGCGGAATTGTTGGCGTTGTTCTTCAAATCCATGTCAACCCGTAACTGGTGTTTTCATACAATATTAGATTTGCTAATCAAGAAAGTGAGTTAATTTTCGAATTCGCGTGTCTTCCTACAAACGTTTATCATTTTGTCGACCTACGTAAAGTATATATATAAATATATTTATATATATTTTTTAAGCCGTGAACGAACCGATCTTCACTAGTGTATACGCAAAACTATGCCGCGCGATACATATACAGGCCACGCAAGGCATGTCTGAATAACACAAACAGTTCTCCACGATTTTTAGCATAGAACTGGGGAAAAAATGCTACAATATTTTACACTTTGATTTTATGGAATACGATAAATTAGCGAGTTACAAAACGGATATCGACACGTGTTTGGGCTACGTGAGTCGACAATTTTTCGTTTCTTTCCCCCTCCCCATCTATCCATTCCATACACGCGAGTGTAAAACACATTATCATGGGTGGCGTTTAGTAGACGGCCGTACAATTTCACAACTTCGCTTATTTTCAAACACTGAAGTAATTTAAAAATATTGTAATCGAATTTAAAATAAACGCCGCCTACAATTCTACATTTTTCAGAAATAAAAATATAATTTTGAACCAAAATGGTAATTATTTAAAAACTCAACGTATCATAAAGTTTATCAGAGTAATGGATTTTTAGACATTTTAGTATATATAT
>JAIPRN010001020.1:0-56506 GCA_025469175.1 Geopemphigus sp. TES_GeoC_2020
GGATTAACAGAAGTAAGACAGAGTATATAGAGTATAAATTTGAGGAAAAGGAACAAGTAGATGAAACAAGATGTGGAATGACAATAGATGGGGATGAGATAAAGGAGGTTGAATGTTTTAAGTATTTTGGGTCATAAGAGAATTCCAATGAGACTGAAAGGTAAGTTCTATAAGAGCGTAGTGAGACCAGCAATGCTGTATGATTCAGTGTTGGGTGGTGAACAAGGAAATAGATCAGAGAATGAGCGTAGCCGAGATGAGAATGTTTTAATGGATGAGTGGGGTGACAAGAGAAGATAGGATATGAAATTAATATATAAGAAGAAGCGTTGGAGTAGAGTCGATTATGGATAAATTGAGGGAGAATAGACTTAGATGTTTAGGGCCATGTTATGAGGAGAGAAGATTAGGAAGCAGTAAGAACAGTTATGGAATTGAGTGTGGAAGAAAGAAGAGGAAGGGGAAGACCAAGGAAGAAGTGGTTGAATACGATTGAGGAGGATTGCTGGTGTGCGTTGAGGATGTGGGAGATCGGGTCAAATGGAGGTTTAAGACGAAGGTGGCCGATATATGGGATAAAGGCGAGGGAAATGATGACGATAATTCACTAAATAAAATACCCTTGCATCGTAAAAAATAAAAATACTTGTATCGAAATAATTACCCATCATCTTGTACGAGATTAATGGTTACAAATACGGCTAATATACTTATAGTAAAGATATTATTATTTTCTTAATAAATGTATTTATTATTCGGTGGAATATTATAGTATAAATAAAACACATGACCAAGACGTGATTAAAGCGCGATGGCAAATACTACCATAAAATAATTTGTAAATTGCGTATAACGCTTGGAGAAATAATTAACTTTAATATATATAAGTAATAAAATATGACGGTATTTTTTGGCAAAATAAAATGTATATACAATTGAAAACGTGAGTATAGTAAAATAACGATTATTTACAAAAATTAAGTTGATATCAACATAATAGCAATTACGGCTAACGCTTAAATGTTTTAGATTGTATACGGGATGAATTATGCACCAAGTAATGGACTTATTATTTGAAAAACGACTGTATATTATGGGTATAAAAAAAACATTCACATATAGAATAGCAATAAAGAGATCGCATTACTTGTAAAAAAAAAGTTCCATATTTATAGTGCGCGTCTCATAAGTAATGAGACTTGCTATATAACGCCTAGTTTACACGATGCGTAGTACTTGTCACTAGCACTAAACCACACTTGCAATCAGGTATGAGTAGTGCTTAATATTAGTAAAACCGCGAATGCGAGTGAATAGAACGCCCCCCTCCACGATTCTACTCTACTCACGGTTACACTCGCAACGTATAATAGTATTAGTGCCTAGTTGAAGTGATAAAAGAATATTTGTTTTATCACGTGCCGTCCCGCAGTTTATTTTTGTTGGTTTATTTAGTTTATTTATATAGAATTTAAAATGTCAGAAAAGTGGAACGCAGAAACAACTATTAAATTTATGCAGGAATTTACGCAATACGAATGCTTCTGGAATCCTAAACACGTATCATACTTATCACTTATTTACTATTTACTAACGCTATGCACAAATCAGTTGTGCGTGTGACCGCCAAATGATTAGTGCCAGTGACAAGTAGAAGTGCTAGTGACGAGTACTATGCATCGTGTAAACCAGGCATAACATAAAAAAATTGCAAACATTTTATCAACAAATTTTTTATTCAAAATAATCTTCGTTACACTTTATTATATACTTATTGGTACGTTGTTCCAATTTGTCCACGATCTTTTAAAAATTGTCCTTTATAATCGAGTTCAGCCTCCTTGTCTCAGCCTCTTCAATCGAAACAAAACAGTTCTCTTACAACTTCGGGATCAAAAAATTGTCGGGGGGGGGACTTAAATTTGGTGAATAGGGGAGGAGTTGAGCATTTTTTCCCCAAAAACTGTGTGTCGATCGCTGTGTAATGAACAGGTACATTGTTGTACAACAAGCAAAAGATCGATTTTTCTACAAGTTTGGTCTAAAACGTGTAATACTTTTACAGATACAGTCCAAAATACCTTGACAGAATGTTCCGTTAACTGCGTTTCTCTCAAGAATAAATTCCCGGCGCACAATTCTTTCGGGGTCAAAAAAGTAATCAATACCCCGTATTCGTTTTTTATTTTTGAAACCACAATTTCTGTGCGCTGGACGAATTTTCACCGATTCATTCGGCGTTTTGCCATTTTGTTTTAGAGTCGTAAACGAAATACCAGCTTTAGTCACCGGTAATAATTCGACTGTGTTTGAATCATTTCGCGCACGTCTTGTTGATGTACAGCAGTCAGAACGTGTGGAACGAAGCGCACGCACACTTCCTCTTTTGTAAATCGTTCTTGATAATTCGTTCTGCCGCTTCTCTCCTCATCTTCCACCCACTCTCTTGTTACCTGACGAAAATTAATTACACCAACGAAACACACTGGCGCGAGACGTTACACACTCGTCATAAGCGACTTTTAACATTTCGATCGTTTCCGTAGCACTTTTACCAGCTTTAAAGCAAAACTCAATCGCGACACGTTGCTCGACGTTCTTACTCATTTTGAAGTTACGATAACGCGCATTACACACTGCCACTGAGCTCATACAAATGATCCGATCGACTTGAAACTTGGTATGGGTAGAGAAGAAAGTTGTACCAACATACTCCTAAAATTTCACGAAGATGGCGCCAGTAATATTAGTTTTAGAACTGCAGTCCCATTGTTTATAGAACGTCATGCGTATATACGATTTTTTTTCCCTAAATTTATTTTAAACGTTGTCTATTTGTTTATTGTTTATTTTATTATTATTATTATTATAATTATTATTTAACGTTCGTTTTTTAATTTATTATTATTACGCCATAATTCCTATCCAACGTACGCGATTAATAAACGTTTATTTAATTTCCGTTAAATTGTATTTTTTTTAGAGCGTAATCAATTTACTTGTAAAATGTTATACATTACGCTACACGAGCAAGTAATAATGATCCGCAGTAGCTTTTTTTATACGTGAACCCGGCTATAGCGCGTTTAAGATGTTTTATTCATTACTAAGAAAGTAAGCGCGTAGTCAATGTATATTATTTCAGCTATTAGGAAAAATGTATTTTCAAGCGTAAATATTAATGTGTACCCGAAGTTACACATAGCCACTAATTATTCGGCGAGTGCGCGCGGGTATTACGAATACTGACACGAAACAAATGCGTAGGGATATCGCGATATTATGTAAAACGTGCGAATGTCGATCGTTCATCGAATAAGAAAATTCGTTGCCGCGAGATACGACGCGTTGGTCCACCTACGCGCAACAATGGGCGTGGATTCGCCACGACCGAGAAATGACGACCCACGACGTCACCCGAGCGTCGCGTAAGTTTTACTTTCGGTGCGGCGTCTTATGAAGGGATTGTGTACGGGCATTTTCACATCGTTCGCATTACGTCGTGGCTATCGTATCGGATACACTGTGAAATCTCGTTTTCAGCGTGCCAATCGATCCAGCATAATGATAAAGACTCGGGAAACAAATTCAAATTCCGTTTTAGGTCGATTTCACCCCCACCCCCACCCCCCGTGCCACTGATTTTCCGTCTTACGATAATCGAATATTAACGATTTTTTAATATTCAATTTGTTCGATAAATTTCGGAGGAATATATGGAAGAAAGTATTTTTAACGCGAAAGATTCGTCATGCATTGTGTGAAAATTGCGATACAAATAAATAATAAGTTATACAATTTGTATAATAATAAACGATATAATCACGTACATTAAAATGCGTATTTATCACACAAGTATATAACAGAAATATTCGACTTAAATACAGTGCAATGTACAAAATGTCCTACTTTTAAAACACTAATAGTATTTATTATACGTTAGTTAATACTTATTACAAATCACAATATGCCAAATTGTAGGATATTAAACTGTTTAAACTTAAAGAAAGTTCAAAATTGTCATAACTCAATTAAGAATTATAAATATTTGAATTTATAAACCAATTAGTTAATATAGATACCGTGTCTTAACGTTTACACTTCACACGTTCATGACTATAATCATTATAATTTATTGTGATGACAGGTGACTAATAGTAAACAGTTAATAATTTCGTAAAATTTCAAACTAACATTTTGTATAAGTTTAAGTAAAATACCTAAAAACTAAATCTTAATATTAAACTAAATACAATTATTTAAATAATTAACATTTGTGATACATAGTAATTATTATAGACTAATAACTCGAAATTGGAAATAAAAATATCGTATATATTTATTAGTAAATTAATACGTTAAAGTATTTTCGCGTTTGTTTTTTATATAAACCTTTTACAACATAAGTGGTTGTAGAATATATACTTAAGTTTCAATATTTTTTTTAACATAAATAATTTATAGTTGACCCCCTTCAGATTGAGATTTGAATTACCATTTTCTATATTATGTATCAGTAATGAATTTAATTAATTAATAAATCATTATTAATGGTGCTAAATTAATTTAAATTTAAGTAATGTATTAAAATACCTATCCATTAACCAAATTCCTATCTAAGTAAACATTTAATTTTTTTAAATTATCTAAGTAACAACTAATTTAAGAATTAAATAATTAACTTAATTATTTTGTAAATATTCTAATATGGCAAATGATACTTCGTTAAAAAAAACTAATACATCAATCGTACATTTTCAAATTAAAAGAATATTTTCGATATCTAATTGTTTACGTTTATTCTTGAGGACGTATTTTTAAGGTACTGAACTGTATGTATTGTAATAAACCTATGTAATGTTATGTTCGTCTTTAAAATTAATTATTATATTATAAAAATAACCGAGAGCTTTGATCTTTTATTGTTAGTTTGATTTTGACTTCGCAATAATAAATAAAGATAAAATAAAAAGTAAACACCTACTATAACAATATAAAACAATTTACATTATAGTTACATGTATGATATGTTAATATAGTAACATTCTTGTTTTGTAAAAGTATGCAGTGGTCAGGGTTATCAATAATTTATAAGCGGTTAATGTTAATCGTGTGTATATATATACACTTTTCGATAATGACCTAAAAAACCACCTATACTTACGTTTTTCTCTCTTTAAATAACAAAAAATATTTCGAAATACGAATACCTGCTCAAAAAACATTATATACAACAGCATAATAATAGTAATATAAAAAATTTATTCGTATATTTATGATGGTTACGTAATTAGACTATACAAAATAATAACAATTTTTAACATTAACTGAACATACATTTACTCAATAGTGTATACATAAATAACATAATAATAATAAACTATACTATTATAGGCATCATTGATTTTCGAATATATACAATTTATAATACAATAAAAACAAATATACGATAACAAATTACTCAAAAGTGATAGATATGTAATTTATTTAAATAGTCGGTACTAACCATGTTCAATGGCTGATACTAGATGGAATACTAAGAGCAATTGTCTCCCGAGGTTATAAAAAAAAAAATGTAAATTAAGTATTAAAACGAAATATTTATTTTGTAAAGTATAGAATTTTATGTGTGAGTGAGTTTGAAAATTTCGTTTGAGTGAGGCGTGAGTTCTAAGTGGACAAAAAAGAAGAAGCGGCTTTTTGTTAAGTCTATGGAGGACTTGCGTTACTTGTTTAATCTTAAATAAGCACTTTTTTAACTCAACTTTTATTAAATTAGTTTTTGTGGATGGACACGAGTTATGAATTACCACGCGTGTTGGTTTGTCTTCTTTTAGTTGGTATGTGTGGAATTCAGAATTTTCATTTTCTTAGAAAGTGAACTAATTTTCTGTATGATTTGATGTTTGAATTTTTAATCGATCGGTCGTTGATTTGCAATAAAAATTATCGACATCAATTAAATCAATTATTTTAAAACGATTTTTTGGGGAAAATCATTTTTTATATTTACGAAGGTGTTTTCGAGGAGCTGAAGTTGATTCGGAATTCGGATATGAAGAGTTTGAACGATCCCTTTTCTATTTAATCGTCCAATTATCACATGACATAAGGTTTGACGACGAAGCACTAGGAATATTGGCGTTTGAGTTTGGAATTATATTCGGATTTTGTTTAATGAGATTGACCTGTGAAACAATCCTGAAGATATTGTTATTTATATGTGTAGACATTTTTACGACAGCGTGAGACAATTAATAAATAGACTGTCCGATAACAGTGACCTATTGATAAAAAGGCGATTTAGGAATATTATGTAGCTGTATAGAATTTGATTATAACGTAATAATTTAACTACAATAAAAGTAGTATACATTCATACAATAAGTAAAGATTGGAAGAAAAAAAATAGGCAACGTAAAAGTTAAAATATCATTGTCATTGAACAATAGAATATAATTTTTTTGATATTAATAAAAATATGCTGGTTACCAATTAAGCACATTAATTGACACGACAGGACACGAAACGATAATACACGTGTGTAACGGTCGGCTTCCACGACGGAACTATTTTAAGGTATATAACAATTAATTATGAAGTTATTTATTATTTTATCTCTCGTATCTAAAAATTATTATAAAAAACTAATAATTTCGTTCACAAGTCTTTAAATATAGTGAATAATTTAAGAGATACCGCAAGTCTTAACTTCAAGTATTATTATTAATTTTTAATTGTACGAGTTGGTGTTAAAATACGATTATAATTATTATTGAAGCTTATAAACTGCTTAGGAACTGTAATAAGTTACTAAATAATTATATAAAAATAAGTTTAAAACCATAATACTTTGAAATTGTTTGATAGGTATTATAAGAATTTTTAAAGTACTGGTGGGCTCATAAAATGAGTGGGTACGCAGACCATTGTCCCCTTGACCACACCCTTAATAATCGGATCTCAATTGCTAACAATTTAAGGACACAAAAATATGTATATTAACTATCGAAATTGTATGACTAATAACTAATAAATTTAATATTACGAATAAAAATATAAAATTGTATAATCCAAAGAAATCATAATTTAATTAGAAATATCGCCTGCTATAGTTAGGTAAATACATAGGAAAGTACATATTTTTAACATAAATTTAAGAATTTTTGAACGTAAGTAAAACAACCACTTACGGAAACTAGCCTTAATAGGTGATATATCAGTATATTAGTTTTATCACTTCTACGCTTCAGTAGAGGTTTAAACTATATAACGTGATCATAATATATATATATATATACATATACCTTTTATTAAAAAAAAATTAGGAAATTACACGGCATTATATACTTTTAATTAGAAATACGCGTATAAATGTTAGACTATTATCAAAATATGTCAAAAATCTAGTTTGAATGCGCTGGTAACAGTAACAGATTTAGTAGTAAATTAATAAATTTTGGCGACGATGTAATTTTATTATGTTAATTACTATCAAATTTAAGTTTTAAGAAAATTATATATACATAAAATAAACATATAAGTTAGTAAGAGAAACTAATATTAACCCTAATTTTATAAATTAATTATAGTCCGAGAGGTTTTTGGCAGTTTAGTGGTGGAGGTATCGTAAGTTTATAAATTATTATAAAACTTGTAGTTATAGCAGTGACCATAACAGACTATTCTGGTCATTAAAATCATAAGTAATATTTATCTAAATAATCATTTTCTTATTAATTAATTCAAATTGAAACTTGTTATGTATCTTTATTATTCGATATAGGTTATTTCCGCCGTCTATAAAAATAATATATAATAAAAAAAAGGTACTAATCAGTAATTGTACATTTTTTTTCAATTCAAAAGATTTTTGGTTCGATTTGGATTATCTAAACATTGTGATTTTTGAAATATACGTAGGAAGTATAAGTTAAACGAAAAAACCCTTTTGTCCTTCCTTCTTAAAAATATAAGGGTGTATTTGAAAAATAATTTCCAATAACCTAGAATATTTCATAAGCCATGTGGAATTTTTCGAGTATTTGAAAAAATTGAAAAAGTGTAAACGGAGGTAGATAGAAATTACAAAACAATCGGAAACTTTAAAAACTTATATTATGGATCGGATGGTAGTAAGAGTAGCGAATATTATTAGGAAGTACCTTATATAAATATATAAACGATATCAATATTACTTATCGGCTGCGGAATGTTCATAATCTAATCTGTGTTATATAGTTATTTATTATTCACTTTGTTAAAAAAATGTTTATCATTGTCAGGAGAAAGTGTTTAGACGTCCCAAAATATCCGCATCATCCATCGACCGTCGGTTGGTTTGTATACAAACAAAACGTAGTGTTGTTTGGAGGTACTATTTGCATACGTGTGACTCATGTTTGTCAGTGTACACTCTGTTAGCTCAAAGGTTAGCGGACGCGACATTGTAAAAAGTTAGCCAGAAATAATTAGAGCGATTAATTTATTCAAATTAAATAATTTGTATCCAATACACGTATTTAATATATATGTGTGTATGTGTAAATATTATTTATTGTTATATGTAACGCTATTTTTACGTAATTTAACTGAATCTTAATTTAATAAAGAGAAATATTTAATCATCGCCTATTGCAGCTTTCATCGCTATCGTAGCTTACGTCGCTTTCGCCACTGTTTTTGTTTTACTGCTGGATGTATTTTTGGCTTTTTATTTTTTCGATACTGCCGCTAATCAATGTTTCTACGACAAAAAAGCCAACGAGAAATAACGAGTTAATTCTTGACGTCACCAAGCATAATTTTCGTTGACATCTTTTATTCCTTTATTCCTAGGCGCTTTTTATACATCTTCTTCGAATTTCCCTATTGTTATACGAAAGCTTCTGCTATTGAAGGGGGTTCCATGCCATAATTTTACGTACGTTATATGCTATATAATTACTGAGAATATGTTTGTACTCTTAAACATGCATACATTTCGAATGGGTTTCAACAGTAAGTAATACATTTATTTATATTAAGTTTATAACCACTAATTAAGTTTTTTAAAATTGTATAAAAAAGGAATAATTAAAAAAACCGACTCGATAAAACGTTTATTTTATAAATTCGTTTAAATTTTGAGTCCAACATGCTATTAACGATATTTCTATGGATAGCTTCGCCTGTTATAATTAGTTTTAGAATCGCGTTGTATGAATAATAATATTCATCGCTCATACAGATACAAATAAACGAAGCCCATCAGATTTTACGTTCACGTTGCATTCAAATATTTATCAACGAAGAGTGGTACAGATATTGGCAACTAATCTATACATAATTTGGTTTAGTTTATACATTTTCGTACAAGTGTATCGGCTTGGAAGTTAATGCAAAAATAATATCGTAGGTTTCTAAAGTATTTGTAAATAGCTTATTGGTATGTAATTCAATTCGGTGCATCACGCCGCGCCATAATCGTACAGATACAATTATTATAAATATTTGGATTGCGTATACTACGATATAGTATTTGTCTAAATATCATAATAAATAGTACCGATAAGTGGATTAAAAATATCTAATAAATATTGAATAATCGGCGAAACGAATAATATACTATAATTGCACTGTTGATTTAGCGTAATGCAAAAGCGAGTAATTTAAAACGGGTTTTGGTCTCCCCTAATTTTATAGATAATTATTAAATATTTTTTAAAAATACGTTGTTAAACGTATAATTGTTTCAAAAATTCATTTTTGACCGCCTTTTCCAATTGTTAGAATCTATGATAGACGCGTTGTACCGCAAAAAGAAATTATTTCGCGATTCTAACTGCCAAGTCCGTGAAATCGACATAAATACATAAATAATCGAATCCAAATATAATATAGCGTAACGCCAACAACGGGCGGAGTGCAAACTAGCGGATAGACACTACCGTCGAATTGTCACTATCGAACTGGTCGATAGTATTTCATTATCGAACTAGTCCATAGTATTTAACTATCGACTAGTTCAATAGTGCCACAGAAATATCGAATGTTCAATATTGTTTGGCGATTCGTTCGGACTGTTCGATAGAATTAAAGATTTTAACTATTCGGTGATGATTTTACTATTCGAAATTCAAATTACCTCTACACTTAATAAAACTATTCGATATCCGATTAACGCGTTATTTCATGTTCTTAATTAGTTATTCGGTTACATAAAATATATTCGATAGTTTGTATGAAATATCGAACACGATTCGATTGAGTTTTCCCCCTCTCCCCATACGAACCGACGACTGACCGACCACCAAAGTACGCCACGGCAACGTCAGTGTCGCGCGACCGGCGAAAACGCCGAAAACCGTTTGTTGGTCGTCGGTAACTGACAGCGATTGGGACGACGCGTCGGCAGTCTAACAGGGTGTGCTCGCACTGCGTGCTGTTAGGTTGGCAGCGTCACTGTGTCGGGCCGATAGAAACGTAAAAAAAAGGAAAAGAAAACAAAAATAATCATCGGGTGTCCCCTCCCTGCGTTGTAGCTGCCGCCACCACCCTTCGCCCGACCTGTCATTTCATTTGTGTTGTGATTTCCGTCCGGACCGCTGTATATCGTTCGGGCACCCGTACAATTTATTTTTGTTACATGTTACCCTGAGAAGCGATCGGTTAATTTTCGTCCGTCGACGTTTTACGTTCGTATTATGGACGATAAAACGTCCCTGAAGGAACTTGACCAGTGGATTGAGCAGCTGAACGAGTGCAAACAGTTGACCGAGAGCCAAGTGAAGTTCCTGTGCGACAAGGTAAATATCTGTCTCGGCGGTGCGGTGCCCCGCCACCACCGCCGCCTATACGGCGTTGCCGCGCGCCGCAACGGGTTCGCGCGCGCGCCCGGTTCGGCCATATTGTTTATGTCCGTCGGATCGACCCCGCCGTCCGTTTCGCTCGTCGAAGTGCCGTCAGCTCGGTGGCTGACCATTAGAGATATGCGCGTACCTCGCCCGAATCGACCACGTGACCGGGTTTCTGTCGTATCGATGGACCCGAGATCGACCCGCGTCGGGCCTCTAATCCGTCTTAGGCCGCGGTGGTCCCGTGTCCGTCTGTCCGCCCCGCGTAAATGGTGTCCCCCTTCCGAAGCAGTACCCTCATTCTCGCGATATTCCGTTTTGGTTAATCGTGTTAATTGTGCATTTTCAAGGCAATTTTCTGGCCAATTTTTGTTGATAACAGGGTCAGCCCTTCCGAGTTGGTTCGTTTCATTCGATGATCCTGACCGTGGATATAGTTTTCAAATTTTAATAGTTTTTTTTTAATACATACAATTCATACTAGTCCGTCGTGGTGCTTTTTTCCTATCCATATTGCGTTTACTATTACGGTAGCATCTTAAATATTTCATTGATGACTTGTATTGGTTAAAAAATGTTTCAAAACAATTTTCATTAGTATCAGTGTATTAATACAAATTATCGATATTGTTCATTTCAAACAACTAACAATTCGTCGGTTATTTGTTGAGATATAAATGTATATGTAGAAGGTCACTGCAAACATTGGTTGGAAATAACTAGGTTAAACAATTTCTACAATAATTTGAAAATTTAAACATTGTTTTATAGTACCTACCACCCATTTTCCGATGTTTTCATTATTTCTGATTTAAATTTAAAATACCTATTATTTTCATCAATGTTAATGTTTTAGTTTGTAATTAGATATATGATTAGTTGTAATTTTTATGAGGTAAACTTTGTTTTGAATTAGTATATAAAAAAAATTAAGTTGTCAAAACCATTTTAAAAAGAATTTTGGTATATTATGTACACTTGATAAATAAGGAGTTTGTCATTTTATTTATATATACTTATATTTATTAAATAACTTGAAATTACTTAAACGAAATGTCTATTCTATTTTGATATATAATGATATATATATAAGTAAATATTTGTGTATTGTACTGTCAGTAAATAAAATATCTATGACTAAACATTATTTTTAAGCCTTTGAATTGTTTAATTTTTATATTAAATCTTCAATGTATATAAATAGTTAATTAATTCAAAATTTAATTTTAAACAATATAACATATCTAGATGTATAATTAATAATATATTTAAAATGAACAAAAATGTTGGCTAATTTTTTTTTGTATGTTTATATTTGATGGTAGTTTTTACTTAAAAAACAAGGTATTAATTTAGTAATATTGATTAATGTGATATAAATTAAAGTACAATATTGATCTATCTTATTAGACATCTTATTAAATGTCTACATTTATTCAATTATTTTACTTTAATAAAAAAATTTTATTTTTCTTACATATAAAATATGATATAAATAATTCTAAACATTTTTTTGGATTTACTTTAATAAATTAACACATAGTTATATAGTTGTAATTATTTTGTGGACTTTAATTGAGTAATAGAATGATATAATATTTAATAATGAATGTTTTTTTTGTTATTATATGCCTACTACCTGTTGGACAGATACCTAGATATAGGTACTATTAATATTTAGATTGTGTTTAAACATTTTACATATCTTTTATTCCTTTAAAATTGGTTATGATAAAAAGATTGTTTGAGTATACAATCTATTAAATTATACATTTCTACCTTGATTTTATATTTAAACTTAATAGGATAGCAGAATACATACGGTTTTTTTAATTTGTTATAATCTCTGTGTAGTTAAAACTTTATTAAATATGTTTAAACTGTTAAAATTAATTAGTTAAATTCTTCATATTTTATTTTCGCAATTTTCATTATTTACTTTATGTAAAATATATTTATTATTTTTGAACAATTAAATATATAAAATAAATCAAATAAAAATGTGTATGTATTAAAAATACATTTCATAAATCAAATAAACTGTTTTATGGAATTCTTCGTAATTTATATGATATCAATATCTGGAAAATGAATTAAGACAATATTGAAAAATGTTGATTTGGGCCTATTTAATGCAATATTTAGTCTAAATAATATTGGTGCTGATATTATATTTAATAATTATATAGTTTATAATATTAGTGATAAATTATAATTATTAATATTGACATAACAATAGGTAGGTCACATACCCTATCAAAACTGTTAGTAATTTGTTAAATGTAAATGGTAGGTCATATACTTAATGTTAGTTCTTAGATAAATATGTACTCGCAATATAATTATCTTTTAATTTAATATATTATATTATAAAATATAATATTACTTTCAATTATATATGTTTAAAAGTTTGTTTTTTTCATAAACCTAATTTGTTTTAATTTGTGAAGGAAAATACAGACTTATTGGTGAAACAAAAACAGACTGTTGAACATATTGCTCATAGTAACTGTAGAATGCTCAGACTACTTGAAATTCTATAAAATTAAATACATAATGTTTCTGAAATTATATTATTAATAGTAGTGGTAGTTCAAATAAATATAGTAAACATATGATTATTGTAGCAGCATAATGTAAAATTTAAATACATATTAATGTAAATATACAGGATATATATATATATATATAAATAATGTAATTAATATATATTTAATAAATTTCATTATTTCTAAGCAAGTTATTTTAAAATCATTTCTTATTAGTTTTCGTTGTTTTTAAAAAAGTTAATTTTAAAGGATATTATACTTCGAGCTGCTAATCATAAACTTCGAATTTCCTAGTCATATATTCTATAATGTTGTAAATATAAAATATCTGGTAGATAAATACTCCTTTTCTCTAAGTTTACTTCTTCGTTTTGGTTTATATTATTATTATTGTAATGAATGGGTTGGATCAAATATGAGACCTTTTGTCCCTTATGTGATCAAGGCTTATGGTATTCGTTAGTCCATTTTGATTTCCTTTTTCAGAAATGGTGATATAATGATCTAAACTTCATCATAAATGTATTGCCTTTTTTGTGGTACAAATTTGTTAACATTGAACTTTTTTTTTTTTTTTGTTAACTTTCCGAAAGGTTAAGTTCTGTAGTAGTTCCAATGTGGTTCAAGTTCTATCTACATTGTAGGTCATATACTCAGTATTAGTTCTTGTATAAACATGTATTTATAATTAATTTATTTTATAATTTTGAAATGTAAAGTTAATTTTATTTTCATAGAAATTTTTTTAATTTATGTAAAAATTTAATGTTTATTTTTATTTTATGTAATTTTGTAGAGTTTTATATGTATTATAATAAATTAAGTAATAATTAGAGTAATTTTTATCCATATAGGTTACGTGTGTGTGTGTGTATATATATATATCGATTTATTTATTTATATATTTAATTAAAATATTTTTTGAAGTGGGTATGTAAAAATGATTAACTTTTGTTTAAAAGTAATTAAACTTTTTTTAATTACTTGTAATAAGATTTAAAATAGTTTTATTTCAAATTAATTCTTCAGTCAACTAATTAGAAAAAGTTGGGTTACCTAAAAATTATTGTTTTAAAGTTGTATTTTTGTTTAACAATTCCTAATATTTTTATTTTGTTGAGATTATTATTAAAACATGCTAATAATAGTTTTTATTAACAATAAGATAGATATGTTTAAGATTTTTTTATATTTAGTTTGTAGTATGCTTAATACTAAATAGAAATATTTTTCTAAAAAAATGATAATATTTATTTATGATATGATCTTGTGAATATTTTAAAATTTTGTTTTATTTACTTGGATTTTAAATGATAAATGTAACATTTAAAATAATATCTTGAAAAATTATTATGTTTGTAAAAAGTGTAAGATATGAGTACATATGAATTATCATTTATAAATGTATTTTTACAGGATAAATTTAACTTATCATCTCTATTATATTAAAATATACGAAATTAATTTTCTTAGTCTTTAAATTTTAATAATATAATTTAAAGTCAGAATTATTGTTTTACGACAAACAATATAACATCAATAAATTATTTTGTTTTATATTATTAGTTTTATAAGTGTGTTATATTTGTAATATTGAATTGAATTTAATTATATTTAATTTATTTATATAATCTTCATTTTTTTTAAACAATTTGTTTAATTTGGTTATATTTGTATTTGTTCCTTTTATAAATAACCATTTATAGTTTATATTATTAAATAATAAAGATTTGAATACTATCCAAAAGCAATTATTGTGAATAGCATTAACCAGAAATTTCACGCATTATTCTCCATAACATTAAATAATGTTATTAATTAAGAATTTATATGTATATTTAACATAGTTTTAATGAATTTAAAAAATGTTTTAGGCAAAAGAAATTTTAACTAAAGAATCAAATGTACAAGAAGTAAAATGTCCGGTGACTGTATGCGGAGATGTTCACGGACAGTTCCACGACCTAATGGAATTGTTTCGAATAGGTGGAAAGTCTCCAGACACAAATTACCTGTTTATGGGAGATTATGTTGATCGTGGTTATTATTCTGTCGAAACTGTTACATTATTGGTTGCATTAAAGGTAAGTTAAATTATTAATAATCCAAATTTTGAAAATATAGTTATTTATTTTGTACCTAATAAGGTCCGATACCGTGAAAGAATAACAATTCTTCGAGGTAATCATGAGAGCCGACAAATCACACAAGTGTATGGCTTCTATGATGAATGCTTGCGAAAATACGGCAATGCAAATGTCTGGAAGTTCTTCACCGACCTGTTTGACTATCTTCCGTTGACTGCACTTGTTGACGAACAGATATTCTGTCTTCATGGAGGACTTTCTCCATCCATTGATACATTAGATCATATTAGAGCATTAGATCGTATGCAAGAAGTCCCTCATGAAGTAATATTTTGTTTATTTATATTATTGTGTGGTAAATATTATCATTTATTTTTATTAAACGTATAGGGGCCTATGTGTGATTTATTGTGGTCAGACCCTGATGATAGAATTGGTTGGGGCATATCACCTAGAGGAGCTGGTTATACATTTGGCCAAGATATTTCAGAAACATTCAATCATTCGAATGGTTTGACACTTGTTTCCAGAGCTCATCAACTTGTAATGGAAGGCTACAATTGGTTAGTGAAATACATTTTTTTTAAATATTACCGTTTAAAAAAATATTAATTGATATTATTTTATTATTTAGGTGTCATGATCGTAATGTAGTAACAATATTTTCGGCTCCTAATTATTGTTATCGGTGTGGTAACCAAGCTGCTATTATGGAATTAGATGATGGCTTAAAATACTCATTGTAAATTACTAGTATATTTTTAAATAGTATTATTTAGGTATTGTTAATAATTTTCTTATATTGTTTTCAGTTTGCAATTTGATCCAGCACCACGACGCGGCGAACCACATGTCACCCGTAGGACACCAGATTATTTCTTATAAGTTAACACCAACCGTGTCTGGTATCAGCCCAACTTTACGGTATGATTAAATAATAAATATTTATATAATTATACATAATATGAAAAAATAAATATAGTGTGTATATATATATATATATATATATATATATATATATATATTATATTTATTTATTTATTTATATAGAGTATCGCCAAGTTTATCTAAATAATACAATTTTAATGATAATGTGAGAAAACTAATTAAGAGCAAAAGTGAAATAAACTGTTTTTGTTCTTTTTTTATGCTGGCATTTTTATTATTTTTTATTTGTTTTCAAATTAATGGACAGAATTAATAAATATTTTAAACCAAAAAAATCAAAACTTATTACAATAATTATACAATTATTTTTATTAAATACTATGGTGTTTTTGACATTTATTGGAAAAACATTTTACATCTGTATTCCTAACAAATTAATTTATAGAATAATTTAAAATATTTACATTCTAATCTAACTTAAAAAAATTATATATATATACATTTACATACATACATGTAGTTTTTAATATGATTGTAATCATTATCCTGCTTATAAATTTAGAAAAAAATTGAAAATCATAGGTAAATAATACAATTTTGAAAAATATTTTTATTTTAAACTTGATAGTTTTTCATTTGTTCGTTACACATAGATTA
Source organism: Geopemphigus sp. TES_GeoC_2020 (assembly GCA_025469175.1). Lineage (NCBI taxonomy): Eukaryota > Metazoa > Arthropoda > Insecta > Hemiptera > Aphididae > Geopemphigus > Geopemphigus sp. TES_GeoC_2020. The sequence continues at coordinate 17,017 of JAIPRN010001020.1, forward strand.
TAGATCACAATGTAAAAATTTTACTTATAATGAAATGTGTAAGTATAGATTATTGAAAAGTTTGAGTTGTATAGTCTGTAGGTCAAGTTTACCTAATTTTTTTCTTATCTTTGTGAGCAGTCAATTCGGATTTAATACTCGGGTATAATTAGTCACTAGACCTTGTTTTAATCAAACAGTTTCTGTTGGTTTTTTTAATTTATTATTTTAAAAGTTATTTAAATTATAACCATTGTTAAATCCGAAATTGGTTAGCATTTAAACAGCTTATAATTGGTTGTCAGTATTTTTAATTTCCAATATATATTTTTCCCTGTCAATAATTAATTTACTTGACCATTAGGTCTTCAATTTGTATATTTCCAATTTGATAAATTATAGTATAACATTTTATTTCGATGACTACCTTGTTTTGGACAGGATATACATTGTGTCTAAAATTACAGAACCACTATATCCAGAACCTCAAAAATGATTCCAGATAACCTTGAAAACTTATTAATATGGAATTAGTAAGATTTTAAAAAAGTTATAAATATATGTGGATTGTGACATAGAAAAAATTTTACAATATTTTTATATAATGTGTAATACAATTCATTTACCTCCTTTTTATTTCATATTAATTTAATGAGTAACTAGAAAGAAATTAAGTAAAGTTACAATTATATAGTTTGTATTCTAATTTTATTTTGAAGGCTGATGAAAATGTAGATTTCACGATTTGAAGTCATGTGTTAAAATTAACTTGTATTATTGATAATTTCTGAATCATTACAATTTAGAACCTTATCCATAGTAATTTTTCTTCAATACAATTTATGAGAATGTCGAGTGTAATTTACAAAATGTTTGAAAATATTGGTACGTGTACTTTTAACAATTTTTATTTAAATAAAATATCTTATCGTATAATTTAAGTATTTTTATATAAATTATTAGTTTAAATTACAACCTGATAATTTCTTGTTTTGTAATTAATGTAAGTAAAATTGAAGTATTGTTTTTAAATGTTGAATCTTATTTTGATTCTAGTGTGAAGTAATAGTGCAGATATTTTTAAATATCATAACTTGAATGGAATTGTATATTATTGTTATTTTAAATATGATTTGTATGTATCAAAGCTAGGATTGAAAGTTGTTTTTGGATGAATTGTTTAATTGGGTTGTGATTTTTTTTCATATTTTAATATTGGTTAAAATAATATTTCTTTTAAGCATTTTATCTTATCCATCTACTACCTACTTTCTAAATAAAATAATGGAGGTGAAGTTAGCATTCTGTCGTTTAATTTAGAGTAAGCAAGTAATAAAATATTTACACAAAATGCTACTATATTCATTATTACATTCATATAAATTAGGTTTGATTTTAATAACGATATATTTATATGACAATCATTTTTAATCCTAAACTTCATACACGTTTTAATTTATACCTGCCATAGTTTTGTTAATGTTAAATATGTATGATGTATATAAATAAAAAATGTTAAAAGTATTAAATTATTTAGTACTATATTTTTTTGGTTAGTAAAAATATAAAATAATAATTTTAAATTATTTAATTTCACGCACTAAAAATATGACATTTAAAATTTTTATTCTGAAGCGTAAGATTGTTTTATTTAAATTACTTGTAATAGGTAGGTCTACATTGTATAGGACAAACTTAATACTTGAAAAACAGTGATAATAAATTATGTGTTTAGGTATTATAGTCTTTAAACTAAAATATAGAAATTACAATTATTATTCACAATGACCATCAGTTGGTTAAAAAGTAATATATTTTATTCGTAAAATGCGTCAAATATTTAAAATTTACAAATTATAGCTCCTTATAAATATTAAAATAAAATAAATATAGTGTAAAATTCATAGGATTGATATAACATTACATGTCCATATGAAGTTTAAAGGAGTTCATCGATTGTTTTGTATTAATTTTGGGTGTTATTTAAACATGTTTTTAACATCTTGTTTTCTGTAAACTTATACATTAACAATATATAAAGCGTAAAAAGTTAAAGCGATAAAATATTAAATATAATTTAATGTAAAGGTTATCCCATTTTTGTCTATCCAATTTCACTGGTTAAAATCCAGATTATGTTAAATTAGTTTGAAAACGATTTATTCATTTATTTGCAATAGGGGAAGAGGGTTACATGTTTAAAGTTATGTTAACATGTACATAATGTAACATTTCTTTTATATGTTAATTCATAAGTAACTTTAAATAGAAGATGAAGTTTATGATACAATAGTAAAAATAATTGATATTTATACATTTTTAATCTCAATTATTGTGTTTTATTAAATTTTATTACGAAACAATAAATTAAAATTTATAATTAATATAATAGGTTATATTTAGTACAGTTATGTAAAAGATAAAGTTGGTTAAATGAGTAATAGAGTAATGTAGAAATAATACTTTCTAAAAATATGTTTAAAACCTTATAGATCACTTATGTGTTGTAAAAAGTGACTTTCATTTTATGATTATGAATTTAAGTTTACGGTAATAAATGTTCTAGGAGTACGATTATTTAAAATAATAAAACATTTTTAAACGTTTTTATATATTAAAATAAACAGTCTTGGTACTTAGTGCCGAATTTTCCTTTAGTTTTTGTCAATTGATTTAAAGTAAATGTGTTTAAAAAGCTTAAGTACTTGGAGAAATTGAACATAAAAAAGCTTAACAATAAAATAAGATTTATTATGTAGCAAACAGTACGTATTTTATTATTTATGCGTTAACTCCTTAAAAAGTAGACAATTTTGTGACTTGATAAATTTATTTAAATGTGAGACCTTGACACACGATGTACAGTTGAATACTTAACATATGTACCGTTGACACGAAATTTAATTCTTTATTGAATGGTAGTAGTCTGAGGACGTATTTACTCGGAAATTGTAAACTGATGGTTGAATTATTTGCTTGTATTTGAAGCGTTGATGACGCGTTTTTTATATTTTGTCAAATATGTTCGACGCGGATTCTAAGTACGTTAAAAGATTATTCGTAAAATGTAAGTGCATGAACAGTATCAGGGAATCTCGTGTTGAATCAATTCAAAAAGAAAACAACAACTACGGATTAATACGACCGTAGGTGACACAACTAAAGTGCTACGCTCAGTTTGTTGCTGTGTCCTGTTGAAAAACCTAAATGGCCCCATTTACCTCGTGTTATGCAAATATTAACAGGTAAGTGCCGTTTACCATTTATACGACGTTTAACGGTACGAGCGTAATATAATCTCAAGGGTTTCTGACGCGAGAATATAAAAAAGTGCCCGCCAGCGGTAAATACTTCTGAATGGCGACGTTGATATAGTTTGAAGTTACCTAGGTGATGCTCTACATTCGTAGGTAGTATCTTGATGGCGGTCCATTGCTGTCCTCGTAAAAATATTCCACGTAAACTTTACTTAAAAATATACCAATTGCTCTTGTCCCTTTATGTTAATGTTTGTTGATGTGTATATATATATATTCGTAGAAATCGTTTTTGAACGAGGAATGGTAATTTTTACGCGTTCGTGTACATACGCGCTGAAAAAAGTCGATGTTTTTGTTTTAATAGGCGTCGTAAACGATTGTTCTATCACGTGGATTTGGTGTCGCAAATAAATTGTACCGTACTAAATTGTTATTTTTTTGAAAATTGTTTAACCCCCCCCTGTAGTGTTCGTGTTATTTGACGGTAAACTAATTTGTTTAACCGGACCAATCTTAACTAACGTAAAGTATTCGTTATTGAATTAATATCGTACGCGGAATAATTTTAAAAAGAAATTACGGCCGTTCCGAACAATTTAGACGGAAATAGGACGTACTTATTTCCTTATCCCTTTCGAATACGAACGCGGGTGAACAATTATGTTTTAACCGGTTTTTCCGTTTTTTCCACCGTTATATTTTTCAGAGAAACGCTTTCGACTATAAACACGATTTTGGATCGGGTGTTGATTGGTAACAGTTGACCGAGTATAGAAAGACGATAAACGTATAACGTTACGTTAGGTTCGACGTATTTGTATAAATAAAACGAATTCGTCGATAACGTTTGTGCGATATGAACGCCATTTTGTTTGGTACCGTCGAATGGTTTTCGTAGCGAAAAATCGTTCGAACCTAACGATTTATGCCGCGGTAATTTGTGTCCGGTTCGGGTTTCAATTGTTCCTCGCCGGTTCAATTTTCGGGAATGATTTTTTTAATTCCGTCGAAAGATGAGCGACGTGTCTCTGTTGATGATCGAAACGACAACGTTTGATTTCCTTAAATATTTAAGACGAATATAAATATCGACGTATCACTCACGCGTACGTATTATATATAATATTTATGGATAACGAAAAACAAAGTTATTTAACGCTGTCTGTTGCAGCGTATTTGGAAACAATGTCCCGATGACGGCAATTGGCTTTATTCGCGCGTGTTATAACGGTGCTAAGTGACGCCAATTGGCGTCATCCGTAATAAAAAGAACGCGTTAACCGAACTACTGTCGGAAGTTTAAGTTAATACACTACGCGCATAAATGTGGTAATATACTTGAAAAAAAAAACGGTCGTCCCATCGACGTACGAATTATGCAAATTCTCTTAATCATTTTTTCAACTTAGGCGTTTATAAATAGTGCGCTTTTTGTGTATTGTTATATATTGTAACTATATTATGAGAAGAAACTAAAAAGTAAGTAATTATCTAAATAATATTAAGTAACGATAATTAATCGATAAATTATCGTACGGCATCTTTTAGAAATACGAACGCACGGTTTAAAAACGGCGAAATAATTGTTCTAAATGTTTAATCGTTAATCGTGACTTTAAAGATTTGAAAAAATTGCCAATACTTCGTTCAATTTATCTTAATTTATACAAACGGATTTAAGTATCCGTTACATGTAAACGATCGTTGTAGGCCTTGCGAAGAGTAAACAATTGGATCAGAAAATAAATTTTGGACGAAATCGCTATTTTATGTAATGATAAAGACTTCGGTAAAATAAATTCGGAATTGACGGGAACGGAATTAAATTTGTAATAAGATTATTTTGAAATTAACGTATATTTGTTCGGTCGACAAATGGAGACGAGTAAATTATATTACTAACGTTTTTTGTGTTATTTAAAACGCTGTATGGGTACGATAGTTACAACAATTGAAAAGACGGAATAAAACCGAATAAAATAAAACGCGATTAAAGACAAATAGCGCAGACGCGATTAAAGAAAACAATTAGACCACAAAATTAGTCCAGTTAATGAAATCGACGGTGAAAAGAACGGCGGAAGGTAGTTGTGAGGAAACAATGGAATCGGAGTTCAAATGGACGATAAAACTAGAGTAGACAGCTTCTTGCGTTGTGCCTTTAAGGTAGGAGGGCGTTGGAAGGGGGATGTAAGGGACGTGATAAATTGTATAAGCGGAATGGAGAGTATAACGAGGAGAGCCACTACGGGATAATGTACAAGGATGGGAAGGAATTTAGAGTAAGGCCCAATCTGAGACGGGAGAAAGAGGGTATTATTGTTTTCCGCCGAGTTTGCTGAACAACGGTTGTTTAGGCGTCGTAGGTGTGTGACGCTTCTATACCATTTGGCGTAGTTAGGGGGTAGTCCAGTTGTTTAAGCACGTCTGGGCAATGAGAGTTTCCCACGTTAAACGGGAAATCAGCCCTAGAGGGGGACAACGTTAATAACGAAAATTGAAGTCGATTTCGGTTTGTTTCCTTACTACTTTCGCGATACCGTAATACAATTGAATAGGACGCCGCGGCGTTATGCGCCTGGACATTTTCCCGGCTACAATTTGGTCACGGTAACGACGCCGCCGTGCGCACAACGTTCGAATATTCGCCGCGCGGGTTTCACACACAGTTTGCAGTCGAATCGCGACGTTTTGTTTTTTTTTTGTAATATCCGCCGCCCGTTATTATCTAATCGCCATCGGGCGTGTTTTCGAACGCGCGCGCAAATTACCGTCACGCATACAGGGCGCCCGCCGTAGCGGTCGGTTATTTTTCTTAAAGTTCCGAAGTAAACGTTTCAGAATATTTTCGCGTTTTTCTATTATTCGGTTGGATCGTAACGACGACGTACGGCGGTTATTATTATTATTATTATTATTATTGTATTCGCGATTGTGAACGTTTTCGTCTCTCCGGTCGTCAAACGAATAAGAAATTAATCGGAACGTCGTTTAACCGAACAATTTTGGCGCGTCGTTTTTCTCGTAGGGGTGTATTCTAGATTTACGAAAAGGTCACGCTATGTATGGGCCCGTCGACAATTGGCTTAGTCAGACAATTCAGTAATATGTATAATCCTTTAAACGAACACGCGTGCACTCACACGTCAATTAAACAAGTCGTAGGCAAATAATATTATTACAACTTAAACATTAGAAACGACGTAAAATTGTTTTTGAAGTAGCGCGAGTATTCGCGAGTTATTATTTTTTGTTATACCAGCGCGATTTCTTACGCACGTATTAGATAAGAAAACTGTAAATTATAACCGCGTAATAAATATTCGAATAACAAAAGAATCCGTTTGTATTTTTACTATTCGCACGGATGTGCGAATATTTGACAAATAAGATTTTATAAAAATATATATTCATAGTGTACCGTGTTTTTTGTGCCTGGTATGTCATGGACAACTTGTTTTGTGTTTTCGTTTATTTCGGACTTTTTAGGGTACTTATAATAACGCTAGCAATTACTATCTCGTTCCGTGTTTAATTTATCGTAAAGTTTATCGAGTTTGGATATTTTGGTACTTCAAAAACCGGTGGCTATTTTGTTATTATTTTTTTTTCGCGATTTTTAGGCAATTTTGTAATTTCCGAAAATTCGAATTACAAAACTCCCACGTCTACCGATAATTTTTCTGGATTTACATCGCTCTGTCCCCTATTTATTAATTGAATTAATTAGATAATTTAAATTAATATGATACGACCTATATTTTTACATTTTATATGAAATGAAAACATTTTTCATAAGCCTATAATAATTTATACAAATTTACAACGAAATTTAACAATAAAATTATCGCGTCATTAACACGTTGTATGGATAATATTTGCACATATTATGCAATATACCACTCGGTATTTTGCATACTCTCAAAAACGTATATTATTATAAGTAACGTAACGCATATACTTAGCGGGATTAATGATCGATTTTATACAAAATAATTTAAGAGGATAATTTATTAGGTACTCGGAGCGGTCGCGAAACGATCATTATTTGGCTGACTGCCTTGAAATTAAATTTTACTTTAAGAAATACGAAACATATTTAACCGCTGTCAGACTTACGAAATAAAATTGTAGATATTAAACATAGTAATTTGCTATTAAAAACTGAATACAAAGTATATCGATTATACAGATAACGATACTAAACTACGGAATATGTCCGAAAGAAATATTATTATGTTATAAAGTTTCGGAAATTTTTTCTTACACTCGAAAAAACTATTTAGAAAATAGAGAAACGCGTCAAATAAATGTAATTTATAACTAGAAAGTAACACACGTAAAGTGCGTAATCAATGGAATAATTTTTCTACACGAAGTTTCGGTAAATTACGTATCAATGATCGAACTATATATATAACGTATAAGACATTTGTTTAATTTTCGTGTGTAAAATAAACGTCAAATATTTGTTAATGTTTTTAACAAACGAACACCGATCCTTACTGTTTGAAAACACCGTGATTCAACGTGATTCAGTCTTCGGCAAGTAAAATATTGTTAAACATTGTTATTCGTTTTGAGTGATTTGTAGATTTATCGTAATAAATTAAAAAAGTTAATTAACTTTTATCATATATTTCATATATATATATATATTGATTTTAAAATTTGGAACAAATATTTTTGAATGTATTGAGTTCGCGGGGTTTTTGTTTTTGAAACTCGCAATTATTTAGCCACAGATAAACGTACGTAACAGTGTAACCATATGCACGTTATTTAGCATCGTACCATAAATACCAGGAATTACGTTGAAATACAATATTTGAGAACCACAATGAGGTATTAGCGACATAAAGTTGTATGTATATAATTTTCGTAAAAAAATGAAAGGAAACGGGATTAATAAATGGTTAAAAATTAACAAATGTCTAAAACGTCGAAAAACGTTGTTACCGTGACCGCGGTCGCTAATCTTTGGTAACATAACCCTAAACGCGTACGCAAGCCGATCCGCGTCTGCACTCCGGGCACTTGCGTTCTTTCATTTTTCGTGTCTCTTGCTGTTCGTAGGCTGTCCTTTGGTTTTTCGTTGTTTTATTTCGTAGTTTTGATTCAAATCGTTTTAAAATGACTGAAACAATGCAACTTCGCGGCACCCTTCGTGGGCACAACGGATGGGTGACACAAATTGCCACCAATCCGGTGCACACGGACATGATCTTGTCGTGCTCACGAGGTAAGTATTATTTGCTTCCGATGATTTTTTTCGGCGTGTTAGTTTTTACTATCGTTCAGAGACATTCCGTTAATGATCGCCGTTTAATTTATTAATCCGTTTTCATTTTAAACAATTTCAAATGTTTCGTTGCAGACAAGACTCTGATCGTGTGGGATCTTACACGTGATGAACTCAATTATGGTATCCCGAAGAAACGTTTGTACGGTCATTCTCACTTCGTCAGCGACGTCGTTCTTTCATCGGATGGTAACTACGCTTTATCTGGATCATGGGACAAGACTCTGCGTTTGTGGGATTTGGCTGCTGGACGTACCACTCGTCGTTTCGAAGATCATACCAAGGTTCAATATATCTCAAGCTTTTTTTTTACTTTTTTTTTTTTTATTATATCTAGAAGCTTTACTGCTGGGTAAGTATTTACACATGTTGGTATATGCTTCGTAGATTCTTCAGTATGTAGGCCATATACTATGGTATTTTTGGTAAACATTTATATTTGTTTAGGATGTGTTAAGTGTTGCTTTCTCCGCTGACAATCGTCAAATTGTATCTGGAAGTCGTGACAAGACTATCAAGCTATGGAATACATTGGCCGAGTGCAAGTATACTATTCAGGTAAAAGATAAGTCTAGACTATGTATAGTATAAAATTATACAAATAGGTTCATTATTTATTTGAAAATAATTAGATAATATAAAAATATATTAAACAAATTATAGATATCGAAAATTGTTAAATATAATATGTATAATTATATTAATATTGAAGATATACTTGTTGATGGTATAAATTTCAAATTTCAATCTTCATTATAATCATATATTCTGTAAAACATGTACGATAAGAATAAGTGTTGTATGATGATATGAATTATATGCACGACATGACAAACCAACGATTACATTTTATATTTTACTTTTAATTTGTTATATATTTTTTTTTGGTGAACTTTTTGTAATGATTAAGATTAGGTTTTGACCATTCTTTAAGCTTCCTAAGAAATTTCCACATATTGATTGTGTTAAGTGCTGAAATAAAAATATTTGGTTGATGCATTAAATATGAATGAAAAGTTATATGTACTTGATATTTCAGAGACAGGTTTTATATATAGGTCTGTATTGAGTATATGGTTCAATACATAAAGGGGGGGGGTTAGTTATACGTAAATTGATTAATTGGAATCTTAATATTTAATTTAATTTTGGTAATTTGCTGCTCCCTATAGCTGAATGCCATTCGTCCAGATATGCATAAGAAGTTGTTTGAATATGAGTAGTTTGGTATTAAAGCTATGTTTGGAGTGGTTATATAACAAATAATATAGCAATTTCTTCCTGAGATTTAAAGTGGTACTTTTATTTTTAACATGTTCCACCCAGGTAGGATGTTTGTCCAGGGTTAGGCCTAGGTAATAAACGTTTCATAGCAGTCAGACAGGATAGTACTTCTCTGAAGATGGAACCTGTAATGATTCTGAAACGCCGGAAGAAAATCAAAGACATGGATAATTCTGAAATTCAATACAATATTAACGAATTACATTATTTATACTGATAATTTCTAGTTTAAATACGTATTCAACATAGACAAATTAATACAATTATAATGTATAATTGTTGTTCATTAAAGACCAGTAAATTGATAATATTTTTACAATCACTAATTACGTTAATTAGTTCGTTATATAGTCGGAAGTTAGATTTTGATATTGGCGATTAACTTCTCATAATTGATGATTCATATTAATACTGTTAATTTATGAAGAAAAATAAGAGCATTATTGTCCATGATAAAATGAGTAATATAGGGGTATATGGTTACACTTAGTAGCTTAACATTATGGAAGAGTGAATAGTTCCTCTAAATAATATTGTGGTCTTGATTTTAGTAGTTCAAAATTTTTTTATTCATATTTTGTTTAGAAATATATTTAAGTTTAAGTTTTACATAATTATTGTATATTTTTATTCCAGGATGATGGTCACAGTGATTGGGTATCATGCGTACGTTTCTCTCCTAATATTCATAACCCAATCATTGTTAGTGCCGGCTGGGACAAGGTCGTTAAGGTGTGGAACTTAACCAACTGTCGCATCAAGACCAACCATTATGGACATACTGGATACCTTAACACTGTTACAGTTTCACCTGATGGTTCTTTGTGTGCTTCAGGCGGAAAAGTAAGTAAATGCCTACAAAGTGAGGTAGTGGTGTTTTTGAATAAGGATAATATTTATAAACAATTAAATTTTTATTCAGGACTGCAAAGCAATGTTGTGGGATCTTAATGATGGCAAACACTTGCATACACTCGATCATAACGATATCATTGAAGCTTTATGCTTCAGCCCTAATCGTTATTGGTTGTGCGCTGCATTTGGTCCATCGATTAAAATTTGGGTAAATAACGCGTAATTGGTGTATAATTGAATTTAGAAAACTAATTTTTTAACGTTTTAAATTTAGGATTTGGAAAGCAAAGAAATGGTTGAGGAACTCCGCCCAGAAGTTGTATCTCAATCACAAAACAGTAATACTGAACCGCCTAAATGTTTGTCACTTGCGTGGTCAACAGATGGACAAACATTGTTCGCTGGATATTCAGATAATAACATTAGAGTTTGGCAAGTGTCTGTCAGTGCTCGTTAATGTTTTTATAATATACGTCGATATAATATATATCGTTTGTTTTTATTGTATCTTTTCTTCGATCAATGTATTTTTAAAAATTACGACTAATTGATTTTCCTTATGCTATAATTGGAAAGCATAACATTCATTATAATTAAATCAAAATTTACATTCAGAAGGTTTACATAAAAAAGATTGGTCGACTATTTATTTTGATTATCCGAACCAATATTAATTGAAAGTTTGTGCAGTTTCTTTTATATTATATTTTGTGTATATATATATATATATATAGTCTTAGAGTTAAATGGACCATTACAGTTCTTTATGATTGTAATTTTAGCGTTATTTTTTAATCACTAAATTGCAGTGTACTTGATTGGTGTGATAGGAATATTGAATATTTACTGAAGTTGAGTCGTCAAAATGTAATGTTTTTTCTGGAATAGGTTTATTCGTTTATTTGTGTGCTACTTATTATTAATCCTGGCGAGAGAAAATATCTGTGGATTGTTTAAGTATCTACTGAAATATATGGTTTAAATGCATTTTGGATATATATATATATATATCGAGGTCAGATTCTAATTATGTGACAAACAATTATTTTTGTGGTCTATAATTTTCTGTCGTACTTTTAAACGAAATGCCATTTTTGTAACAAATGGTTTTCGTGATAGGTGTTCCAAGTTTTGAAATACGTTTAAGTCATCATCATCATTTCCTTCGCCTTTATCCCATCTATTTGGGGTCGACCATCTTTGTCTTAAACCTCCATTTGGCCTGATCTCTCACATCCTCCAAGCACACACCAGCAATCCTCATATCCTCAATTGTATTCAACCACTTCTTTGGTCTTCCCCTTCCTCTTCTTCCTTCCATACTCAATTCCATAACTGTTCTTACTGCTTTCGAATCTTCTCCTCATAACATGCCCAAACCATCTAAGTCTATTCTCCCTCATTTTATCCATAATCACCGCTACTCCTATTCTAAACGAAATGTTTATGTTGTTTAAACGCAAAACAGGTTCGGACATGTGTGTATATGTGTATATAGGTAAATGTTTTAATATTTTTCATAAACTACCTATAAAAGACAGCCTTAAAGTGGTTTAAAAACTACGGATATTTTTGTTTTTATATCGTGAATTTGTGCTTTACGTTTACGAGAAAACGTAACCGAAATTCAAACCAATTTAACATTCACCGTGTAAACGTAATAATATTTATTAATTACGATAAAATGCTCGAGTCGCTTACGACTACGAAGCTAATAATACGGCCCAAAAATCTCCGTCCGTCTATGATGTATGTGACTCGAGCCGTAATTCGCAAATATCTTTGTGCGTTGTTTTTTAAATTCCTAATCGGATTTTTGAACGTTTGTCTTTTTACAGAAGTATTTTAACACGATAATATAAGTGGCGTTTATAGAAACTGCAAGTATACTGTCATTGGACAGTTGTATAACGGCACGTGTCCATGTATCCTCCTCGAAAAGTTTCCATAGAATCGCGGATTCTTTCTAGCGAAAATAAAATCGAAATACAGTTTATTCGACCCTTACCAAAATACAATTTTGGATACGCGCCCAAATTACTACAACGCTGCGCGATGATGGCCTTGTTCGTAGTCGGCGTTTAATTGCTGACTGCTGGCGCACGGTTGTGTCCGAATACGCGACGACCGTCGAGTTCTACCACGACAACACATTATCAAACACGAGCGCGTATAATTTTAATTAGTTACGATTAATTTGTTTTTTTTGTAAGCGTAAAAAAACCGACTCTATAAACCAATCATTACTTAAACGTAGTTAATTCCTTTGAACGAACCCGCATTATCAAATTTCAACCACTGTGTAACGGCTCTGACCAGTGGAGTACTAACGGGTAGGGGGCGAGTTTTATCCCCCCCGGCCTCTCCCCTGAAAATTTGTAGGAAAAATTCATTTTTTACGAGACGCGCATATTTTTAGTCGATAATAACGAAAAACTAAAATATTTTTAAATTTCGATAAACACGTTATAATATAACGTTAATCCATTAAGGTTTATGACGTGTCTTCTTTCGTTAGGGTCGTCCGATTTATTTAAAAATTAACACCCCCCCCCACACACACACACACACACACACACGAAATTCGGGTCTAAGTACGCCCCACTGGCACTAGCCGTTCGACGGTGACAACAATGGACTCGTCAACCGGCTCGAACGAGCAGGTCACAACAGTTGGGTAAAAACCTAACGAACGTACGTAATTATTATTCGCGTTCAAATCGCAAGTAGAGGAGGCGTGTAAACGCGAAAATTCACGAATGATAAGGCAAAATAAGGCGATAATAAGTAAGTGGCGCGCCCGTGGATATAATTTGACACCGATACGTTCGTTACGAGGGCATTTACGGGGAAGCCGCGGGTTGCCCGAATTTCGTTTTAAACGAACACATTTGGTCGGTTTGTAAGCGCAACGGTCGACGGTTCAAACAGCGGACAAAAAACAACGGTCACGTTCGTAATCGTTCAATTAAAATCGCCGGCTACGGTATATGTACCGTGCGCGTATTGAATTCCGCGGACCGGTAAACCGTGCGAGCACACCCGTAGGTTTTCGGAAAGCGCTCGCCGTTATATTCCGGACCTCGATTTTGGGTTAACGACGACCCGGTTTGAAGAGCGCAAAGGGTTTAAAAAACGGTCGGTTTTGTCGCGCGGTTGGCTGGGCGCGGGAAACGTCTGTTGGCCGTTCATCGACGAGGGACGAGTCAGCGGCCGCGGATGGACCTGTTACTCTGCTGCTGCTGCTGCTGCGGTGGTTGGCAAGGTGGTCGCGCACGACTGCCCCCCCCCACTCCCCCCGGCAGTTGTTGGACGGTTGGTGTTCGCGTAGGAACGGCCGCGCTCCGTCGTTCGCCGGTTGTGGACGCGCCGGGTCGCGGGCAACGGTTAGGAAGAAGACACCGCACGCTCAGGTCCACCGGGACGCCGTGTCGGCGGTGACGATGGCGAAGGAAGTCGCCGCCGGACGGCAGAGGCCCAGGGCCCTTGGCGCGACAACTCCGTCGTGGCCGCAGGAGGAGCCACCGGCGGTTATTAAATCGGGGACGAAAGGGTTATTTTATGTTCTTTTTAGACATCGGGTGATCGAGCTTTGGTCGGTATTTTTTTTGTTTTTTTTTTTGGCGACTCGCGTTTTAGGCGGAAATTATGTTTAGATACGAATTACGACGATCTATGAATAATATTTGTCGATCTTACCGGGCGTAATAATAAAAACCGGTTATTTAAATAAAAAATCACCAGCGCGATTAATTTAGCGTTATACTAGAAACAAGTAGCTGTTTCCGTCGTTGCAACGGTCTCGTAGACATCACGAATTTGAGCGCCCTCCCGGGGGTCTGCGACAATTGGCACTGGTCGGAAAAACGCAAGTTGGAAATTCGAAAAAGCGCTCTCACGACCGCGATTAGAATTGACGTTGTAAATCCGATCGCGCCAAACGCAAGACCATCGCCGTACGCGTAGTATTTGGTCAAACGACATTTTTCTTTTTTTAACGTTCACACGGCGAAAAGGCGAAATGCCCCCATATCCCGGTCGATATTCAACGGATTTGCCGTTTTGTTTAACGTCGTCGAGTGCGTCTCGTCAACACCTTGAGAATACGAGCCCCGCGATTCGTGGGTCGATAACGATTAGTAGCCGTCGAAAAAATATAAAATAACTACGAATTTCGAAAAAGTGCTCTCACCGTTAAATTTATTATTGTAAATCTAATTACGTTAGGTTATCGGCGTACGCGTATTTGGTATAGAGTTGCAATTCCTACGGCAATTTTAACCGTCCGAACGAACTATTTTCGTTTTCGACGTTTACACGGCAAAAAGTGGAAAAGTCAAAACGAAACCTAGCCACGTCGATTTACCGCCCTCGACACCCTCTGTATACTAAATTTCATGAAAATCGTTCGGAGCCGTTTCCGATTATATATATATACACACACACACACACACACACACACAAGAGTCGCTCGTTTATTAGATAGATTTTTCGTAACGGAAGATGTAAATGGCCGCAGGGGATTGTCCCGTCACCGGGCACCATTCGCGCGATAGTTTTTAAGAAGCGTCGGTTTTTAAGAACTATCGTTAATTACGTTTGATGGAACATTGAACACAACGTGGGGGATAGCTCGGGTTGCGCGCCCTACTTATGTAGCACGATCGGATTGTGAAATCCGAATTTGTAAACGTTTTTGTATTTTTATCGATAAACGACGGCGACCCACCGGTTCGATGTACTGCCCATCAGGCGTTCCGGGCCAGTGAGGGTATTGCCGATACCGTAAAAACAAAAGGGAATTTCGGTTAAAACGCTTTGTCGCGCGCTCGTCCGTCCTATTCTAGAATACGGAGTCGTTGTCTGGCATCCACACACGGCCGACGGTTAAAAACAGCTCGCGCGTGCTCTTACGACTTGCTAAATTCATACTTAAAATTGCTCGCCAAACCACGTAACTATACACCGGTCGCTACATATCTTGGCTTGTGTTACCCGGTTTTTTTTAATACGGTATCGGCAATACGCTCACTGGCCCGGAAAGGCAGTGCTTCGGACCAGTGAGCCGCCGTCGCCCGTTATTGATAAAAATCGCGAAAAGTTTTACTAAAAAAAAAAAAAAAACGATCGTCCTTAAGGGTAGGCGAACTCTATCCCCCCACGTCGTTTTACCTCGTCCCAACCCCGTACATCGAATCTAATTCGCAATAATCCTCGAGAACTACCACTTCTTAAAAACTATCACGCGAATGGCGCGCGGTGACGGGACAATTACCCTGTGACGGGGCGACCATCTTCCGCGCGAATTGAAAATAAAAAAAGAACACGAAATAATCTTTCTCCCCCTGCGGCCACGACGGCCGAGTGCCGGCCTCGTTCGGCGGCGACTCCCTTCGCCATCATCACCGACTCGGCGAATCGGACGACGGCGTTGACCAGAACGAATACTCCAATCCGACGGACTAGCGCGTCCCGGTCAAACGTCTCGCAGCGGAAGAGCGTGTCTTCCTCACCGTCGTCAGACCCGGGCGTGTCCGCAGTGCGAACATCCGAGCGACGGCTCACGACCGATCGCCGTTGAAACGGCCGTGCTCTCCCGTCGACAACTGCGTGAGGCGGAATGTCATGCCACCGTGCGACAGTCCGGAGGAGCACCGACCACTGTTCGCGGCTGGGGATTCCGGCCGGCTGATCCGCCGAACCCATTCAGTCAGCGTCCCGTCCCTCGTTGCTGAACGACTGGGAGCCAACTGCTGCCACGTTGCCCGGGCCCCAGAGGATAGTTCCCCCCGAAGACACCGTCCCCTTATGGCCTCAAACGCCCGAAGGCGCTCTTTTGCCGGCACATCGAACGGCGTAATTTCGAGCGATAACCGTCACGGCGTCCGTGGACACCGTTCGGTACGCACACGCGACACGGAGGGCGGCCCTTCTCTGCACCCAAGCCAAAGTAGCCCGCGCGTCACAGTCCCAACAGGGCGCCCACGTCGGCGCGCCGTACAATACTACCGATTGCACGACGCTGACGAGCAAGCGTCTTGTCGGCCGCTGTGCGGAGGCGCGCCCCGAATATCGAACGCTTGGGCTCGAGGCCCAGATACCGTAGCGTCGTTCCTAACCGGACGGTCCCTTCCTACGGCCGTAGACGAAGATCCACCGGCTTGCGACGGGCCGTGTACACTACGGCCTGGGTCTATTCGACCGCGAGCCCTGAGCGCGCGTATGCACCCGGCCGCGGTGTTTGCGCGGACCCGCACTTCGTCTAACAGTGTCCCCTTCCGCCACGACCAGCGATCTTCGTCGGCGAAGCCGAACACCGACACGCCGGGC
Source organism: Geopemphigus sp. TES_GeoC_2020 (assembly GCA_025469175.1). NCBI lineage: Eukaryota > Metazoa > Arthropoda > Insecta > Hemiptera > Aphididae > Geopemphigus > Geopemphigus sp. TES_GeoC_2020. The sequence continues at coordinate 34,027 of JAIPRN010001020.1, forward strand.
GGTAACGGAAGGCGAAGCACCGCGTCCGTACGTCACGTCCCGCAGCAGAGGGCCGAGTCCCGCGGCACGCCGCAAGAGACTTCCGCGGTCGACATTTCGCCGGACCAGCGCAGCTCTCGCTCCCCGAGATACGACCAGATGGCTTATGTTCCCTAGTCGAGCGTGTGGACACGACGCGGGTATCAAATTCATTATCGGGCTATCGTATAATCAAATTGATTCTGTCGTCCTTTTTACTTTACTCCGTTTCAAGGTACCACTCCGTTTCACGCGATCTACTGCACCTTTCTAAAACGTCCCTAATACTACCGCCAATTATATGGCCAATGAGCCTTTGAGAAGACTAATGTCTAGCGCCGGTCGTTCGTTTAGTATTTAGTTTGATTATTTATGTATGTGATTAATGTTAATGAATGTATAGGTTACGAATTCTATATTGTTTTTCGCGTACTTTTCGCCGAATTAGTAAATAAATAATTATTATCGATTATTGTTAACGAATTTACGAGCGTGTATCGAGCACGCGTATTTCGTGTCGTTTACATAAACGTTTCCGTAGGTATTGGGCGATATATTAATTATCCAAATATCGTTTTTATACATTCGTTCGGTGTGTTCCGTTTCGTTAACCGCTTCAATTTCGGATTTATTTCTCGTTATCCGTAACAACTCGAAAAGGGAATAAAACCACCGATATGCCGGTATAGGCGGGATGTATTCACTGCAACGAGTTATTACGTAGATTCGCTTTCGGGATCGTGAGTTCGAGGATTATTTAGGAATATCGTTATGATATACCGAATCACTTATCCCGCCGGTCGCGTCGGTTCGTCGAGTTTATAAAGCGAAAAAGAAATACGCGTAAGATGAAAAACGGTCGGTGCGTTCGCTTACGCGAAACGAGCGGGGACGCGGAAATTCTGGCGGAGAGGGCAGCCCTCGATCCCAAGGAATGCCGACTTGTCCGCTACCTGGTGACTGGGCGGCCGGAGCGTGCCGCTCACATTCTGCCGGAGACGAGAGCTAGTTTGTCCCTGGGAGGAGACGACGTCATCCGGTGTTCTACCGACGGGCAGACGGTCCAACAAACCACCGACAGACGGGCGTAATTTTTCTCATTGATCGCCGGTCGTCAGATTGTTGCTACGTATCGGCGTATTGAAAAATTCGTCGAAATCGGCGGTGTTTTGCCTTTGCGGTTCCGTGATACGGTGATCGCGATGGTCGCAGTTCATCGAGTATAACGGACACGTGTTCGTTTGGTTCGTGCCCGTTACCGCCGATGTATACTGCGGCCGCGCAATCGTCGTAATCTTTTTCGATATAAACGGAACGCGTTCATTCCGTGGTTATCGTGTGACTTAGCCTCTATTTCGGGCGCCGCGTATTATTATTACCATCGATAGTTTATGGCCGGTATTCCGAGAGGTTCTCCAGCGTCGTTCTAACGTTTATTCAAATATTATCTTTAAATACGTCACTATGGACAATTACGCGGAATCACGGTGGTAGTTTTTACAATTACGATACCCGCGGATATAATAATTGCAGGGTTTTTGGCGGCGGCGTCGGATTTTCGTATTCGTCGCGCCAGTGAAGAAGCTCGGCAGGCGGCCCCTATACGTTGCGCTCGACCGACCGTTCACGCAATGGTAGTGAGAATAGGCGTCGCGGCTATGCGTGGCACGAAGGAGCAAAAAACCTGACGACAACACTCTCGAAATGGCCGTTTTTCTCGAAAACTGGTTTTCGTCCACTTTCGGTAATATGCCGGCCGGTCATCACGTACGTTGTCCCGCCGGTTGTCGGTAGACGGCGCCAAGAAACCGTTCGAAAACGTCGAGAATATTTCGTCGGTCCCTTCGCGGCCGGGTGGCGGTTAGGTATACCGTTTATTGGCACTCCACGGACGGGACAGTTGGTTCATTTCACCGATCGGGTCCGATCTCCTCCGGTCCGCGGGCGTTCCACTCCGCCGGAGTCTCGTTAACTTTCCGCCACATTCGTCGGTCGGTTGAACGTCGGCGCCCCACGGATCGGCCGATTAGTACGCCGGCGCGCGGTGTCCATCCCTCACCTATTGAATCAACGGTACGGAACACCACCGAGCGTTCTACGAAGACGTTTACTGCGCGACCCTCCTACTCCAATCGCTGGCCCGTTCACGTTACGTTCCCATTACGCGCGCTCGGTACATAGGGAAAAGGGAACAGGGCTGTTAAAGGAGCGTCGTTAACGTCCCCTTTCGCAGTCGTCGTTGCCGAGGGCGTGCGTTTTTTTCGTCAAAGAAAAAAAAACGATCGATAAATACGTACCGTCGTTCGATTATCGTCGTCGTCGCGTCCACCACCGAAGTCGTTTCCAGCCGAAACTCACGTTTACGACGTTTTAGGAGCGGCGGGGGTGGTCACGATACGAACGATCGACGCGTAGTGGATGGATTAGGAGGCGTTGGCGGGAACGGTGTGCCGGTACGTCGAACTCCGAACGTGTACTTTTCGGCCTCGATTTACGGGTTATACCGGCCGAGGGTCGACGAGGGTTTCCGGAGGCTCGACACCGTGGTCGGGAAAAATGTGGAACGCGCGGACGGGGATGAGAATACCGGAAAAAGTTACGTCCGGACGTTTGCCGCGCGACCGAAAATTCGCGAACGATTTTTCGAACCGCGGTACCGGTATACGAAACGTTTTACGTTTTTCGACCACACCTCTACCGCCCGCCGGTCGTCGCCACGAACAAAAAATCTTTTCCCGCGTTCGTCCTCGTGCGCTCCTATTCGCGCGAAAATTACCGTCAATCGTTCACGTACGCGCCTCACCGGTCGTTTTATTCTCGAATTAAACGGGTACACTAAAGACGGGAACCCCCCCTCCTCCTCCGCGACATGTTTCGCGGGCTCACGCTAAATATTCGGTTTTCGCCTCTTCCCGCGGCGAGCGAAACGATATATTCACGAACCCGCCGAATACGCGCGCCCGATAATATCCGCGCCCGTACAAATATACGGTTTACGACCACCATCACCTCCCGTTCGGGAGGAAACGTTCACCCGCTCGACGGAGTGTGGAAACGGTTTGTTGTATAGAGCGTTCGCCGTGTGGCGATAAACCAAATTGGAAATTGACGACGTCGTAGATTCGCCGCTCGCTTCGAACGCCCGAACGGTTAGACCGAGGGGTGGTTTTCGTTTCGCGAAATCCGACTGTCATCGTCGACCGTCGTCCACCATACCGAACGTTTTTTTCTGAACTCTCGACGCGTTTCTCACGAAACGTTTTGTTTTATGCTCTCCCCAACCCCCCCCCCAAAAAAAAAAAAACGACCGCGAAGCTTTTGGTCGCGGCTACAGTTTCGTCACCGGAACCGAATCTCTATCACCGAACAGACGGTAGAAATCCGAACAAGCGACCCGGATACGCGAGAACCGTTCAATTTCGACGTCGTTTTCGTCCACTTTTATGGCATTGGCGAAACAGCATAGCGTTCCACATCCGCGGACCAACGTTTGTTCGTGCCCGAACATTCGCGTGCGCGCAATTAAATTAAAAACCAAACACGGCGCCTTTTGTCCGTCTTTAGGACGTGTTCGTGTCTTCTTCACTTTACGATCGGACGACCTGGGGCGCTCCGCGTTTCCGGCGGTTGTTCGGCCGCGTACCGTCGGCCAAACGGTCGTTTTTGGCCTAAAACACGTTTCAAGCCGTTGTCGAGCTCGAACGGTAGTTTTATTGAAAAAAACCGCGTCCGATTAACGCGCGAAACCTCGTTTTTATCCGTCGTCTAAGGCATAGATGTAAACGCCTAAATTTTGACTCGTTTTTCAGAGGCTTTTTTTAAATGGAAGGAATAAATGAATCGGTTTAAAAATCGGCGTGTTTATTCGTTACATATTAAAATATAAGAGTCCGATTTTTTTTAGTTTTCGAAATGGCCGCCGTAGTAACCAATCTCCTAAGGTCCTCGCGGCGAAAGGTATCATTCGTCGTGATTTTTAGTTTCAGTTACAGCAATCTGAAAAAAAAAAGACACAAAAGGTTGGAGCGTGTTCATAAAACATGTATCTTCTACTAGTTGAACCAGGAAAAAACACTAAAAAGTAAAAAAATCGTAAATCGGCACGACACTCGGACAAAAAAGGTCCGATTTTCGACCATTTTTTCCGACGGTGTTTTGGGTAAAAAATGGCAATATTCGAAAATTGTCGTGGCATTTTTGAAATTCAACTAGAGACTAATACTATAAAGAAAATGCATAAGAATCGGTTGAGAAGTTTTTCAGTTATCTTGCACGGTAGTTTGAAAAAAGTCGTTTTGAAAAAAACGCGTTCAAAGTTTTGACACACAGAAACTCTACGATTACAGCGAATTACCAACTAATCAGCGATTTAAGGCCCATACAGAAGTCCTTCAGTGCGTTCGTAGTACTCGTAGTACATATTTTAATACTTAAAAGGCGTACGTGGGTACGATATGTTGTACACGATACGCGTATGGTACTTTTTCATACTCTATTGTATACTTATTATAGCTTTGTTCATTTTTAAAATTATGTTCGTAAAAGCTTCGGAACCGAGATTACATTTTCTATTTGTAAATAGTCTTTGGAATTTTTCCAATCGTTGGTTACGTATATTTCGTTACATTTCTTAATTGTTCAAGCGACCGAAGATTAAAGTTATTAAAACATATAAACGGTCACTAGGTTAGGCGATATGTTCGTCGTTTAACGTCACATGTAAGTATAATGTTAACAACGTACCTTCTTATTGTACCGGATATTGGCGTACGTCGTATTACGCCGTGGAGTGAATTATATTATAAATTGGTTACCGATCGACGTTATCGACATGTCAATAAATACGTAAAAACGCGTTTCGGGGATCTGACGGTGGTAGTGTGTGTGTGAGGGGGTCACAAAAATTTGAAAGAGCACGTTACGCGCTGATTTTAAATTCGAAGCGCGCTCCCGACGTTTTATCGTTGTTTATTACGTGATTAAACACGGCCCATAAAGACGATTTAGAAACGATAATCGTTAAAACGGAAATATTTTATACGCGAAAGCGTTCCATTTCGGAATCAATAAAACGCTGTCGTCTAATAAAAATTGACGCGTACGCGCGGGAACATATACGGCAAAAACACGTGGCCGTCGATTCGTATACAAACCAGTCGTTCGGGCAATTCTGCAACGGAATTCCGTGTCGGTAGAATAGGCGTTTGGCGAAACGCCACGCACCGGCGAGGCGGACAGATTCGCGTTTAACGAAAACAGAAATCGAAGACGCGCCGACCGACCGTTATCGTTTCGTCGCCGCTTATCGAAATTTAGAGACCACGGCGTTCCACGAGCGAATTGCCCACCGATAATTGGTGGCGATTATTCCGTCGGCGGTGGGCGCGAGCGGTTCATTTTCTGACGCGCTCGCCACCATTGCGCCGGGTGCCGGACAAACGGATTGTCGCCGTGACGTGTAACGGTGGCGGTAGTTGTACGTCCGTTACGAACGCACTAGTCGTCAATATTCTGTCGATTGGCCCGAGTTCGTTTAGATTGTTTCGTAATTCGTCGGACGTGTTTCGCCCGGGCGAAATAATAGTTTTATTCGTTCGGGGGGTCTTTTTTCGCCTCGGTTTTCGTTCGTTTCCCTCCGGGATTCCGGCGGGACGACGCGTAATGTAAAATATAGCGAGTCGTCGTGTTCCGGGGGCTAAAAATCGAGAAAGGCAAAACTGAAAAGAACGAATAATAAATAAGAAAGCGCGCGCGCGCGGAGGAGCCTGCAGGGAAATGATGGCCGAAGCAATTAAAACTCTTAAAAAGAAAATCGACCCCTCGCTTAGGGCTACTCCCCGGCAGTTTTTAATCACGCGGCAGCAGTCTTCTTTATTTCGTTCGTTCGTTTGTTACCCCGCGCGCCGCCGCCGTACCGGTCCCGTCGCCTGCGGCGCTCTCCGCCGTCCCGTAGCCGACCTACGGTTTTCCGAATCTTTTTATTTCGTTTTTCTTTTTCTTTTTTTTATTATTATTATTTAAGCGAAAACAGGAAAAAACGGAGGAGTGGAAGGGATGGTGGGTGGGAGGGAGTAGCGGGCGGGACGGGAGTGGGTGAGGGGTTGGGCACGGGCAAAGGACGGGGGTAAAAGAATTACAAGAAAAACTTCTCTCGTCGGTCCGATCCGAAAACACAACGAGCGTAATAATAATCGTAATAGTAATAATAACAACAAAAACGAGAGAAAACCGGAGAGCGAGAATTGAACGAAAAAGTAAAATATATATTTTCAAACAAAAATACGCGTCGTATTTTAAACACGCGCGTACACACACACACACACACGCACACACCGTCGTATTTCCACGAGCAACAAACTTTTATTCGTTGAACTGTGTTTTAATTAAAACGTTCTTTCGTTTTAACCGAATCAGACGTATATATAAATATATGTTTTCCGATTAAAGTCGTATATTTTTTTTTCGTTCCAACAAATCGTAGTATATTGTATTTAGGTTCTGTGGAAGGACAACGTTTATATATATCGAAATATTTAAACCGGAATCCTCGAACGGTTTATTATAGGCGCGCGAGTAACTGTAGTGCCGAAGCGCGCCGTCAATCTGAAACGCAAAACAACAGTTACTTATCGATTGGAAATTGCACGCGAACTATAAGCTACAAGCGTTTGGGAATGGTACCACGGCCGCAATAACGTCCGTAGGACGCGACGAAAAACGGTAATTACGATAATATAGGTTTTAGTAAAACCGGCGCGGGTTCGATTAACTAAATGTCGCGCTGACGTTAGTAGTTTCAACGAAACGTCACCATTTAGGCGACATAGGTGCCGGAATTATGCTCGCGAGCGCGTGAATATATTGGCGGTAAGTATATCGTTTCGTCGGAAAACGAAAGTCGATCAAACGGGACGAATCGACGAATGTCCAAAGCAGATCGTATACGGAACGGTTAGCGCGCGCGCCGGTTGAGACGCGAAGTCATATATTAGGCGTACGAACGAACGATCAAATTTTTTCAGTCACGTTCCACGGTTAGTTCGAACGGAAGTGAATACAATCGAACCGTTGCTTTCTATAACTGTAAGCCATTCTTCAGGCGGACGATGAATTTCATTTCGGAAAAATTTTACGTCTTCGGTGATGATAAAACCGTCAAGCCATTTTCGGATCCGCTGATTGGACGTGCATATCGTTCGTCGCGTCCACCGGAATACGTGGCAATCGGACGGCGCCAATGTCTGGTGAGAATACGCCGGGTGTTGCAAGACTCGTTGTCGCGTCTACTGTACCGGATTCAATATGTGGCCCGGCGTTGTCGCGCGACAATTTCACTGGACGTCCTCTTTTGCCTGTATACGGCCGTTTTATCGAGCAGATTAACTAACCATTGGTAGCAGTCCGCAGTAACGTTCGTTGAGTTATTCCCAACTGTTCCGCAAGTACTTTTCGCGTTTGTGCCGCATTCTCAATGAGCGGTTGTTCCAAGTCGTCGTCGCGTTCCCGAGGGCCTCCAGGGCGTTGTATGTCGATTAAACCGAAATTATTACCGCTTTTAAACCATCTAAACCAGAACGCGCGCACATCGTACGGGTAAAAAAAAAATGAAAAAGCCGAAATTGGAACGAATCGATTTGCACGCTCTTGCAGCGTTTTTCATCTCGTTGAAATTCGTAAAGAACGCAGTGCCGGATATGCGCACCTTGTTCGTTGCCATTTTCGACTCTACTGAACCGAATAATTTGGACGGTTATGTTGGGCTCTTCGTAAACCTGTACGAGGTGTGTCCAATAAAAATGTTTACAGAAAAACGTTTAATGTTATCGGTAACGTTGTTATACCAAAGTAAACTAGAGATAACCACCGTTATTTCGGTATACAATAATAATTATCTCAAACTAGTCGTTGACAATACGCGTTCAAAGTTGGTTGTTTTGTATAAAATCGCGATTTCACGATGAATAATATTACGGAGCAACGCGCGTGTATTACATTTTGTTTCAAAATTCGTAAAAACGCTACGGAAACTTTCGAGTAGATTCAATTGGCTTTCGGAGATATTTCACTAAGCCGTCGTGTAACTTTTGAACGGTTCGAACGTTTTAAAGAAGATCGGATATCCGTCGAAGATGACCGTCCATCGTTCTGGGCGTGCGTCAACTTAGAAAACAAATGATACCGTTACTCTCGTTCGAAACAAAATTATGTACGACCGACGGTTAACTGTCGGAGAAGTAGCCAATGAAGTTGGCGTATCAATTGGTATTTGCCGTTCGATTTTATTAGACGAATTCGGTATGAAAAGAGTGTCCGCAAAATTAGCTCCAAAATCGTTTACCGAAGAGCAAACGGAGCATCGCGTTGAAGTATGTGTGTGTGTGTGTGTGTGTGTGTGTGTGTGTGTGTGTGTGTGTGTGTGTGTGGAACTAAAAATCGGCTAAGTTTTATAAAATCAATTATTACGGGCGATGAAACATGAGTATATGGATATGATCCCGAAACCAAAGTTCAATCATCGCAATTGTAGACCGCAAAAATTCGCTTCGTCCAAAAAAATGTCGTCAGGTCTGGACAAACATCAAAACAACGCTCGTTGTTGTTTTCGAGTTTATTCGTTTATTCCATTATACGTTTGTACCTACGGGCCAGACAGTAAATCAAGTGTTTTATAAACAAGTACTAGAAAGATTACGAGAGGAATTACTCCGTAAAAGGCCAGAAATCGAATTCGTGGTTTTTCCACCGTGACAATGCACCAGCGCATTCAGCACTTTTCCTACGTGAATTTTTGGCATCTAAAAATATACCAGCGGGGTACCACATTCACCATATTCGCCTGAATTAGCTGCCTGTGATTTTTTTTTCGTTTCCGAGACTAAAAAGTACCCTCAGAGGCCAGAGATTCGAAAACGTTAACGAAACTATCCATAACGCGACACAGGGGCTAATAACTATGGAGGAAATTCAAATGTTGTTTGAAAAAGTGACAAGACCGTTGGGAGCATTGTATTGAAGCTAGAGGACACTATATTGAAGGCGATCCATTTAAATAATTTGTAATACATTTTCCCGGGGTATTTATTGAACACAGCACGTACGTTGTTTTTAATAGCTATATATATATCAACAACGCGTAAAAGAACGTGAAAATCCGTTTAATTTAAAATGAATTTCGTAACTGTTTAAACTAATTCGGGTTATTCGTTTGTGCAGCTAATACATTACTTGTCAAGTCCGAACAGTCGCTTTAAACCGTCACCGTTATGTCGCGAAAGAATAATAATTACGCGTTTAGTAAAGGTATTTATGACGTTCGAATTTGTAGTTCGCGAAGGTGTTTTTCGGTCAACGGGACGTCGTGGAGGGAATTTCGTCGAGGCGATAATAATTTTTTTTAAACTCCCCGGGGGTTCGTATCGGATTGTCGTTTATTACTGGGATCGACGCAATTGTTCTCGTACGGTTCTCGCGCGTCTCTCGAGCGCGTTACGACGTAATCGTACACGGTCGTTTATCGAAAAAATGTTTCGTTGTCGGGAATATTGACGCAAGAATAACACAGGGGCGACGGGGAAAATGACTAGAGACGTTGGCTCGCGTAACGAGTACCCGCGTAACGATTTAATAGAATCGGGTATAAATAAACGGAATCGGTGTTTACGGGTTTTTCCATCGAGCGGACGACGTTTTTTTTAAAATACGCGAAAAGGAACCGAGGTAGCTAATTGATACGGGGGACGAGGTATATTCCTAGTGGTTCCTATTAAAACGAACATTTCACCGACGAAATATTTATGTCCGCGGAAAATATTTGAATCTTATGTACGTATATATAAGAATATATTTCGCACACACGAGCCTAATATTAATATTATTAATAACCGAACGGTGTTAACACAACCGCAAACTTATCGCGTTTGAACATTTCTAAACACGTGCGCGTTAAATAAAATTGGAACGCAAAAGAAAACGAACGAATTCGTATCGGTCGTACCTCATTGCCGGCACAAACGTAAACTATATCGAATACACTTCGTCGGCGGACTTTCAATTTCGTAATAACCTATTTAGTAATTTAGACGAAGCGCTCGGTAATAATAATAATAATAATAATAATAATAATAATAATAACAAAATCACTGGTATACGGGTTTTTAAAATAGTTTATTCACCACGATACGGAGGCGAGCGTATTATTTTCTGGAACACGATAATTATTAATATTATTTTTTGTTCGTATTGTTTCGCGCCGTTTCCTCGCGCCTATTGTTTATCGCAGACATTTAGATAGTATAATATGATGCGAATAATAACGATAAACGAACAATCGGTACGATCTAAATTTTGTTTCAGTTACTACGGCAACACACGAAAACAATGCCCGTTTAAATAAGTAAAACGATTTTCGACGTTCCGATTATTTATTTATTTTAATATTCGTTTGTTTTTTCGAACCGAATCGCGGGCGGCGTACCGCGGGACCGTCGGTTCTGGTGTTTTCGAAGACCGTTCGATAAGCGACGGAAAATAACGAAAAAAATATAGTAGGAAGCGAAATCGGCGCGCGACCGAATCTAAAAGCCGGGAGGGGATATGAGGGGGGTGGTTGGCGAATTAAAAAAAATCCAACGACGACGACGATTTATTTATGGGCGATGGTTCGCGACGCGGCGATAACATAATAAAATCTACGAAGTATTACGCGTAGGACAGGAGGTGGGTGGGGGTGGGTCGAGGGAGGTTAGTGACGAGGGTTAGGGGGGAGGGAGGAGAAAAATAAAGTTGATATCGTAATAACGTTTGGCGAACGAACGAAATAAAAGATACGTCTCACGGGACGAGGCTACGTTTTTTCGTCGGTAATTTATAATACGAACGCGCTCGGAATATTCGTCCGCGCCCCCCTAAACAGTTATTTAATAGCGCGCTGGAATCGGTCCAATTCAAAAATTTAATTACCGCCGAGAAAATATTGTTCCCGACTAACCGTGTTCCGGGACGGTCGTTTATTACGAATTATTGTTCGAAAATCGATCGCGAGACGTTCCGGGCGCGCGGGAAAAAAAAATACGTTTCGAAAACTTACCGAATGGTCCATAGTAAAAAAATTATCCAAAAAAGAAACCCACTTTATTTCGTCGCGTGTACGCGCGTTTCTCCAGCAAATAGTTATGAGCGTAGTCGCGATTATTATGGCGTCAGGTCCACTGACCTGTCGCTCCAACCGACAAAACCTTGAACTTACGTATACACCCGAAGGGACCCCTCTCCGTCAATGGCACCAACGTATTAAACTCAACCGAACTACCTACCGTTACAGTCCTTCGTACGTAATCACGTCGAAACACTTTTCTACAAAAACCTTCACGTCCCGTTTACAACCACGTTTCAAAAATAGATAGGTTTTCAATTCTTCCCCCTCCCCTTCTCCCACCTTCTCGTCACAAAAAAAAACCCGTCCCTTCTTCTGCTCAACGTCACATTGATAACTACAACCTTCAACTACCTCCTCACTCATTCCTACAACTCAAAAGGGCTGTGCCCGATATAAGGTTATAAACGCCATAGCTAGTGTCGTCCTCTCAATTCAATCCGTTATCGTGTGAATCGATGAGTTTTCAAGTACGCGTTTTCTGTTCGAACGCACAATCAGCTAGCTAACGGCTATTCGATTTACTACTATCCGAACGTTTCCACCGAAAACCTTTTTTCTAAAGAAATTTAACCGTCCATTACGTACATAAAAGCGCGGATCGAAAAACGTATCGCGCGATTTCGTAACGGTGCCACGGTCTATACGATTCGACGTTTTACGTTCGATTTTTCGATTCTAAAGCGAAATTTCGATTCAAAGTCAAACACGTCGATGTGTGAATATAATTATGTTCTTAATGGACGGGATCCTGTTGTTGAACGCGTACTGATTCCTCAACGTTTGTCAGTCGTACCGAGTAAGGGCTGAAATACGAAATACGATCGCGAGTTCGTGTAGTGGGAAATTCAATTTCGATAGTTTTTCGCTCGTTTTTGTTTCTCCTTCCGATCTCCTTTCCGTATTACGGAAGCGACCGGTTCGGTTATCAATTTATTCGTCTCCCGACGTTATTTATACGTTCCTCGGACGGTGTCCGTCGTCGGTTTAACGGTTTCAGTTTTGGGTATTCAATCCAATAACTTACTCGGCGTTTCCTTTTCTTCTTTCGTTCGTCTATAAGCGATCATTTTTCGCGCGCCCGATATTCTGGATGAACGTTGGCCCTACTCCGTCGTTTAAACGTCGCGTACTCGTTCACAAAATTACGTACGTTTCGACCGTTATTATTAATCGTATCTAGAATTTGTACGCTTGCCCGGCGTGGTTTTTCGAGCGACGCGAATTTTCGGCTGACCCTCCCTTTTGTTTTTTAAAAATAATAAATCGGCGTCATACACCCGCTTTCGTTCGGAAAGCTTGAGAGCAGTACTTCGGACCCGTGGGTCGCTTATTGTATAAAACGTATAAACGATCTTCCTTAACGGGAAAATGACGGGGACTATCACTCGTCGCCATACAACTGTGTGTCCCTGACGTCAATTCTAAGTTGAAAAAACATTTAACGTACTTAAAAAAAAATTGGCGGAAGGTGTCAGGAAAATCGGCCTACACGCCACGCCGTTTACGTCCGCCGGTGTAAGAAAATAAAGACGAATATAATCTTAAATGGCGTTAAGAATGGACGGGAGATGACGGCACAGTTCCCCGCTACGTGCCGTCCATTTACGCGTTCATTTAGACAAAATAAAAAGGATACAACAACGTGAACTTTTTTATCCTACCGGGAACGGTCTCCTCAATCGTTCGAACAATTACCAATGTGTATTGCAAAGGGTCACTCCCTTTTCCGACAACGACGACGACCACGTCGCGTATACACTAATTTCGGTGCTAGGGATCGAAAAACGTGTCCGCTAATTGTAATAAACCACGACTTACGTATTTGTTTTGTATTCTGTCCATGGACCACGGAAACGATGGCGAAAAATTGCCGTTAGTCGTATAATATACGTAGAAATGTCCCAATATTATCGGAGTGAACGATCGAGTAATCCGTCAACCGGCTTCATTTCGTGTTATAATATTGGGTTCGTTCCGACGTGCACGTCGTACGGATCTGAAAATCAAGACGAATTATTTTTGGCGATCACGTCGACGTCCCTTTTCGTCGGCCGACCCCCGTCGGCTAAACACGTATCGACGTAAATATTATCCGCGGCTCGTTTTCATTTTTACGTGCGTAATACACGTGAGTCACGTAGGCAACGTATGCACTTTTATCGGCGGATATTGAGGACTTTTTGGCGTCGGAACACGTGAATTAATAATTACGACGTACACATTTTCGAGGTAGATATTGGCATAATAACAGGGCGGAGAATCGGTAGACAACCAAAAACAAAAAAAAAAAAACCTAACCGTTAAGCGCGTACTTTGGCGACGTGTAAATATCACGCGGCAATGGTTGTACGTGCACATTTTATTCCGTAAATACGTTATTTTTATAACGATAACGCGGCGATATTATTTCGGATTCGAACGGTACGCGTATACCGTACGACGTTGTTATATTTAAGGAAACCGTTGTTGAAAAATCGAATATCGTTCGAAACAACGAAAAATATCGGAATTCCGAAGTCGTATTTTCAAATATTTTTCCGTTGCGCGTTAAAGTTTCGACCGTTTAATATCGATTGGCGGCGGCACTTTAAAACCAGCCGGCCACGTAAAATCGAAAGTTCGAATACCTTCGAATGAGCTGATCGGCCATATTTTTCATGGCGAACAGAATTTCAAACAACGCCTCCGTCCGAATTTCACGTTAGCTCTTTCCAATCGTATATTATATCCTGATCGCGTTTATTCTTAACACTATCTATTATAAAGCAGTTTAATTCGTTCGCCGAGCGACCCGATCGCCGTAAAAATAATTTGTTTCCAACTGTAGCCGCCCTCGTTTCGACAATAAGGATATTACGTAACGTTCGTGACGTTGTTGACGGTCAACGCGAAATACTAAGAGCGTCCGAGAATCATTTGGAAGATGGCCGGGTAGTGGTGGTGGTGGTCAAACGGCGATAAAAAAAAATTAACGCGTTTCGGGTATACGGAAAATGCGTACGTTTTCTTCCGGCCGTTTGGTCGACGTTCGAACGCGCGGCGAAACGCGAATAGGGGCGAAAACGGAAAGTAAAACTTAATCCGCCTTATCCCCGCCGCGGTCGTACAACACGACAGGCTCGTGCCGCGAAATAAACGGCAGAGACCTATGCGTTAAGATCGCGTCCGTTGTCGTCGACGTTACACAATAGGACAGATTCACAGATACAGCGACGACGATAATAATAATAATAATAATAATAGTGATATTTACGGTCCGCGCGCCAAACACGGTCTCGCACTCGATTCCCCCGCTCGGTTTTATAATATTATTAAATATTGTCGCGAAAATAATACTCCCGCGCGCGCGCGCGCGCGCTCGCACAATGGCCACCAAAACTACCACCACCATCTCCAGCCCCAGCCACTACCACTAACACTATGCCAACCCCTATCCCCACTAAACACTACCGCAACCACTACCACTAAACACTACCCCCACCACTACTACCACTATTGCAGAACAACGGTGGTCGACGGCGCTCGAAAAATAATACGCGCAATATAATATAATACCGTGTATCGCGTTTTATATTTCGCGTTACCTCTGAGCACAATCTCGGCGGCGCCAGCTCTTAAGCGGCTCCCCTTTTTTCTCTCGTTCCAGCCTCCCCCCTCCTCTCCCCCGACCCACGAGGTATTTACAAAATGTCCTACCTACCCCAGGGGCCCGTAGGCCTACGCGCCGCGATACCCTCCCCATTTACTTTTTCACCGCCGCCGCGGCGTAATACTCTTTTTTTCTCGACCGCGTCGTCAATTCGCCACAGGGCCGCGGAGAAGTCCAAATCGCCGTCGCGCCTGAGACTACCGATTCCGTATTACGGTGTACGGATAGCGTTCGTTTAAATAGCGGGGGAGGTTTAATTTTTTTCGCTTTTTTCTTTAAACACGATTTTTATATATATATATATATATATATTTATATATAACGCGCGCTCGGAGACGGTTCGACTGTAAACACGCCTGTATTTCGTTTCTAGGGCAAAAATAATTCTCCGGTTCGAATTTCTCTTTCGTAACGTTTCTATAAAGACTATAATCCTTCGTACTACTCGGATAATCGTACATTTTCACGATGTGTATATACACACACACACACACACACACACACACACACACACACACACACACACACACACACACACACACACACACACACACACACACACACACACACACACACATATATATATATATATATACGAGTATACGTAGTATTCGATTTTCAACCGGACGCGGAATCTTTTTGTTTTTAATTTTAACCATAATCGGTATATGTAACAACAGTATACGGAAGTAATCGATATGGAGCCACAAATGTATCTATAATTTCGCCATTCGACATTATTCTACAACGGTCGTTAGTTTTTCTCCCGAAGTGTAATACGAAAATGTCACGTTTGTCGATAATAACTACGTACAACAATGTAAACGCGTCGTCGTACCAACCGGAACGAATTGAATTATCCA
The DNA here is from genome assembly GCA_025469175.1 of Geopemphigus sp. TES_GeoC_2020. Taxonomy (NCBI): domain Eukaryota; kingdom Metazoa; phylum Arthropoda; class Insecta; order Hemiptera; family Aphididae; genus Geopemphigus; species Geopemphigus sp. TES_GeoC_2020. The sequence goes on from JAIPRN010001020.1 coordinate 49,712, forward strand.
AGCTCGGAGATTGGACCCGTTGCGCGGATCGACGATTTTTGTTTTATTTTTAACGGGTTTTGTAAAGTACGATTACGTCTTCTATTCGTTCGATTTTGTGTCGGAACGTCGCGAACGCGGAAGTTATTTTAAAAACGGGAATTACGTTAATTTTCGCGATAAAAGAATATTTATATTTTACTACCGCGCGCTGAGTACTACGAGTACGCGTACTTATAAACGAGTTTAATCATGTTTTCGAAAACGGTTCCAAACCCAAGCACGTATATTTGTAACACGACGGTTTTTAAATTAGACTCTCGTTACACGGGTTTTTAATAGCTGCTTCGTTTTCGTCCCCTCTTAATTAGTGACCGCGCTCGGACTGTGGGGACGATTCTTTTCCCCCGTTAATAGTTTATTCATTTTTCGTTCGATACAACGGTGTACGGAAAAAATTATAATCGCACCTTTTTAGCCATTATACAGACATTTGCATTTTAAGCGCCGTTCTATTGTCGTTACTCGTCCTACGTTGTATATTATTATTATCATAATCGAGTTTTAATACGATTAAAGTTTATCCGGGTAAGTACGAAAATCTAATATTTCACTAATATTAAACGCGAACAGCCAATTTTCGAACGCGTCAAAATTTTTTATTTCGTTTATTTATCGTATACAGGTAATATTAACGCGACCAAAAAACGGATTCATTTCCTAATCAAACGGTAAACGGTACGTTAGTATTTACGCGAAATCTAATTTTTCTTTTTCATTTCGTTTTTTTTTTTTTTTTAGTATACGGTTATAATAGATGATACGCATCGAACGACTTTAGTGTTTCAATAATAACTGTATACGCTTTAAGAGAAAATTATCGTTTTATAGCGTTTGTCGGACGATAATAATAACGAAAAACGTAACAATCGTAATAATAAACCGACACTTTTCGCAACGCGTATAAAATTGAACTAGCTGTACGGTGTTACCTAGGTAACGTATTACGCGTCTAGAACCAAAAACCGTTTTAGGAAATAATACGGTTACTATTCGTTTCTGAATTCTTATTAATTATTATATTTTTGTAAAAGGCGTTACATAAACACGTTTCGGTCGTCTGACGCGAGCGCGTAATGACATTAAGCTTTTAATTACACGAAACATCACTTCTTAACCTAATAATAACGTCTTAAGATTATTCGAACGCGTTTTCGACGGTTAATTTTAAGGCTTATTTCGAACACGGCGCGTGCGTATCGAGAGTGACGTAGTCGTATCGTTTCGGATTCAAGAACGAACATACGTGCGTGAATCTTTACGCGATTTGTTTTTTGTCCGGTATACGTCGCCGAAAAACCTTTATTAGCGCGTAGCGCCTACGATTATATACTTATCCGTATGTCGGTACAGTTTTTCGAGAAATTTCGAAACACCGACGGTTTTCGTTTGTATTTCCTACCGTGGACAGTGAACGAACGACGCGTTTCAAGCCGAGAATCGCTTGGTATAATTTTTTTTTTTTTGGCGCGAACGTTTATTATAACGATTTATAATTAAAAACGGCAATTATCGCGTCGAGACGAGTGAAGCGTGACGGGGTAAGGGGGGCAGGCGTACGCGAAATTTTTGAATTCCGTTCGTCAAATGTCGATTACGGGCGCGCTGTTAACTCGCCGAAAAGACGTTTTCAAATTAATAGTACGTCCAATTCGTTTCCAATTCTAAGTGAATCGTAAAATCGGATATTTACTATTAAAAGTTCGATTTGGAAGAATTCGTTCCCGAATAATGTCGTAGTTATTGCGCGACGTTTATCGTGCCGTTTGTACGCTTGATCTGTATTTCGGAAAGACCGGTTTAATTCGTTATTTTCAAAAAAAAAAACCGTTTAAATTTCCGATCGGGTACGTATTTCGGCGCAATTTCGACTACGAATATCAATCGGCCTATATGTTAATCGCCCTCGATACGAACATAATTCGCCAATAGTAAGGAATCGTCGCGTTACCATTGCCGGTAGCTATTTTGCGGATAAATTATGTCGGAGCCAACTTTCAACAGTCGGTTTCGGAATTCGTATGATAACGGGCCCCGTACTCGGGCATGTAAACGTTCGCGGTAAGTTTTATACAGCCGTCCGATGCGCTCGTCGATTAATTAATAATTAATAGTTTTCTTACGAGAAATAAAAACGAAACTTATATACGACGCGCACGGGAAAGTCGAAACCGACGAGTGTAGACGCGATGGTGACGATGGGAACGACTTAATACGATTACGAGCGCTCGCCAGCAAAAGTTTATTTAACCTGACGACGACTACGCATTCGCAAACAGATCCGCACGGGTTTCCGTTATATGTATATCATATACGGTAATCGCTAAATTTATATCGCCAGTGACGTGTTCGAAATTGATAGTGTATATATATATATATATGTGTGTGTGTGTGTGTGTACGAATCGTGTTTATTCGTTCCATGTCGCGGCGGACGTCGATTCTGACGGAAAAAATGTGATAATAAAAAAAAAACATTTAAGAGAGAACCGAAATGGACGTAATGGATTCGATACGATTTGATAAACCCCTCCGAGATAAGCCGCGAGATTATTACGATAATTGTCGTCGGCGTGTAAATACATTTTCGTCGATTCGATAGTTGTCGACTTGGGTAAAAAAAAAAACTGTCGGCGAGTGAAAAGAGGAAAACACGTCGTACTACCGCCCGTTGACGTCGATAACGCGGTATAAAATTAAAATAATAACAAAAGCAAAAAATACGGAGAGAGAAAAATTTAACTCCCTGGAAACGACGGCGACGACAACGACGACGACGACGGCGCCGTAGACGACGACGTCAAAAGGGAAAAAGACAACACTTCCTTCCGCCGAATCGATAAAATTGAAAGATTTCGCGGAATATTGTGATGGCGGCGGCGGATGGTTCGGAAGGGACGGGGTTAGGGCGGAGGGGATTGAAAAGAAAAACGGCGGAGCGATATGAAAAACGGCGGCGACGGAATCGTATAGTCGTGTTGTGTATAGCCGCCGCTCGTCAAGAGCACCGACTATGGGCGGGCGGTACGGATGTTGTTGGTTGGGACAGTTGGGACGGGGAGAGGGGGGCGTTGAGGGTGGACAGGCCAGCGAGGGTGGTTTCTGTTTTAATGGAACCCTCCTCTCTTTAACGTTCACAACCCCTCTCGCCCGGACGATAACGAAAAGAAGGTGGGTCGGTAAAAATTTAATCTTCTCTTCGGCCGGTTCACCCTCACCTCATTCCCCCATCCCACTCCTCGTCCCTCGACGACCGACGTTTCTCCGTGTATTTCTTTCTTTCCCTCTTTATTTCTTTCTTTTATTATTATTATTTTTTTTACCGCTTCTCCGTTCTCCGTCCCCGCACGCCCGTCCCCCACCAAGTATTTCGAATTTATACACATGCCCTCTTTTTTCTCCCCCCGCCTTCGTGGTTTTTTTTCCAGTTTGTATTTTCTCGTCCGCTTTTAGTCCGCCCCCGTTTCGAAATCTCCGTTAAGTAAGAATAATGGCGACCGTTTTTTTTCCGTTTTGTTTGATCATTACACCTACATCCCCCAACTTCTCTCGACTGTATATATATATATATATTACTATATTACGCGAACGAAACTAATTCCGAAACAATAATTACATCTTTTACTCGTAAATTGTCGTCATTTTGAACGCGATCTTACAGACGCCAAAGCCGTACGGTTTGATTAATGACGGAGCCCGTCGTGATCGATACGTACGCGTAACGTATCATAATAAGCGTTACGACGTAAGCGCCGTATCCTCGTCGCGATGATTTGACGGGTAAAGTGTGTTGGTCGACGATAGGAAAATATGTTCCATACATTACGTACGCGTTGCGCTCATTACGCGCGTTCGGTCGCTATACTCGTCGTATACGTCGCGAAGGATATCCACCGTCGGATGTTATTACGCGGGACATCGGTTGGGTTTCGTAAATTGTGTTTTTCCAACAGAACGATGTTCTCGTTATTGAAACCGTCCATTAGTTAGCGGACGACCATTATCGCGCGACGACTGTCCAGCGTTTATTAGTTATTTACGTGTTCCAACTCGAGTTCCGAACGCAAATACAACGGTAAGATAGGAAAGACGACGCGTTCGTTCGATTATCGTTTAAGCGATTTGTTCGGACGTTACCGCTCGCGTTGTACGGAATATATTACGATAGTTAAACACAGCCGCGAATATCCGTTTAAAAACGTGCCACCGAATTAGCGATCTTGTTTTAGTAAACGAAAAATCGTGACGGTCCGTAGACTGCGATTATTCGATCGCGATTATCACTACTAATAGTGGCGACGACGAATGTTACCTCTGTATTAACCGTGTATTTGCGCTCGGAACTGTCGTTTTCGGCGTACACAAATAATATCGAATTTCGATTAAAAACGTAGTAACGGTACGTCGATTGAAAACCGTTAAACGGTTTTCGAATAAAATTACGAAATTCGCTTTCATTTAACGTTTATCCTTGAATTAGCGATTGATAATACACTGCGCTCGCTAAATTTGATATGTATATATGTATATTTCCAACAATAACACGTTTCGTAAAAAAATTATTATTATCTATTTTTAATATGCGAAGGTATTACACGAGTATAGTAGCGCAATGAACTCCTCGGTTACAAATAGTTTTGTACCTTATCGTTAGTATTGCGTCCGCGCGCGTATTATTTTATAACTATTGTATTTCGACTCGAATTTCGGCGATTGTACAGTGATGTGGCATGAAGTCGTATAATATACGAGAAACGCGGAAATTGCGCGTTAAGTAAAAATAAATAGCGGACACAAACCGTCGCGAATATATGCGTACAATTACGCTGAAAGCTTTAAAACGTCTTTTCGAGTTCACCGTGAGTGGTAGATATAAATCGTTTATTCAAAAGTAGCCGTTTATGTCAATATACCGTCGAATGTCGAACGTTTTATCGAAATTGTATAATTATGGTTATTTATCGGAAAATAAACGGTTTACTACCACGTGGCGTACGAATATATTTAATTATATAATTGACTTCGTAAAGTTACCCGATAGTTTTTTTGCGAACGCGAATTAAAAATACATAATCGTTACGGTAGATCTACGCAATATAATATACTCGTACGAATGGACGCTACAGGAGACGATGCAGGTCGCGCAAGAGAATATTGAAAACCGACAGTTTAAGGCGAATAATTTGTTGGAAGTGGGCGCAATCGGATACTAAACGTGTAGGTACGAGTACATTGCAAGTCGGTTATCGTTATGTTTTGCTTAAAACCGTGTTTTAGTTAGTTTTCTATCTACGGGTATTGTGGACGCTTTCTCTAAAGTCAATTAAATCGAAAAACGTATCGATTTTTGATAATTTCAATAAAGGTTAAAGAGCGCTTCTTCTTTCAAGTTTTATTATAATTGGCTATTTAATATAGGTAGTGTTGTGTACGGATTCTGTGCGCCGTTACGTAGTCTATTGAAAGGTATGTTAATTAAAACTTCCCTTTTTTTTCTCTTATTTTCTCGCAAACGCCGGAAAAGTAATTTGAACTCTTTTGATATTCGTTCGCCGACTTTGACGACGGTCGGCAAAAAATCGGCTAATTTTTCTCGCGACGACAGATGTAATTCGATAACTGAGCAATCGACGATTTTCATAATTATCGATACATTATCGACGAATTAATTAAAATACGTCATCGCGAAACTAATTAAAAATAAACACGCGAATTTCGCGCAGTTGTTTGTACACGAACGGTTTCGGCCGGGGGATTTTAATAATTTAATTTGACATTTAAATATTTATTTTGCAGTTTAAATAATATTTTTTGCGCTGATCGGGACGATTTAATGTGTTCGTCGTCGGTGCCAGCGGACGCGTAGTTATACCCCCTTCCCCTCCTCCCTTCGGGCACTTGAGATTCGTCGGCAAACACGTCGGCGGAAATAATACAAATAAATATATACGTATATAACCGTATAGAAAGAAAAGTATATTCCGTAGAGTTCGTTAACAAAAAAACAAAAAATAATTACCCCGTCCGTAATAATAATTATTCGATAAAACGTAACAATGTTAAATACGAAATAATATCGCTATACGGTTCACGGTTGGCGCAATAATGACGTTAAGGTAAATACGTCGTTTATATAATATACGCGAGAGTATATTTATATATTTACCTAACGGAAACCGAGTAGTATTTGCGAAAAAAGCGTACGATAGAAAACTCGTTAAGTGCAATTAATTAAACCGCTGGCGGAGGATATATATATATATATATATATATATATATATATACGTAATCGTTTTCGGAGAGTTAGTTTCGCAGAACACTCGTTACAAAACGAGTATTTATATAATATGTTCGATCGGCGTTTCGATCGCTTGGTATTAGGGGATGGCGGAGGGATGAGGGGATTGAGAGAGAGTCGAAGGACCGGGGCGTTTATTTTTATTATTTTTAATCGACCGTCTGCGCGCGCGGGACGATGAGATAGCCCGTCGGGGAAAGCAGGAAGGAAGATGGTGCGGGTTATGTATGTATGTATATATAAATATATAAACGTATACGTATGAACGGGATACGATCAATTATTTTGCCCACTCGACGGATAATTTTATCGGGAAGAACGCGCGTCGGTGGCGGTGATCGGTGTCGGGACTGCGAATTCGTCGACCGGTAGGTGGGATGGGTGGGTGGGTGGGAGAGCGGAGAAACGCCTCGGCAGACGTTAGCGTCAGACGGACCGGGCGTAACGGGCGGCCGATGG